>JAUMGZ010165522.1:0-15685 GCA_032359645.1 Pododesmus macrochisma
GGCGCGGTAGTACATTTTAACACCATACCTATTGAATCACATCAAGTCTGCACTTTTTCAGATATCAAATTTTGACACGAAACTCTTACATCCTATGCGTTTAACAATATGTGTCTTCTTAAATGTTGTAAAATGCAACATACCCGCTAATCTAATGATTAGAAAATAAGCAATCTGAACTTGTTCGCTTGACATTCAAATGTACGCTTAAAAAAGAAAAGAGATGACATACATATTTAAATATAATTGCAGACAACGATGTTCTGTATCTGTATAGTGTCGGGATCAGTTTTTTCTTATCAGTATGGGTATAATTATTTTCTCAGTTTATCATTTTTATTCCAGATTCTCACTACTTTTATAAGTTGAACTTAGCCATGTCAGACATATAAAAGTATCGTTTTTGCGAAACCTGTTGCATGAAAAAAAGTGACGTCCCATTTTTATATAATTTGTCCTTTGAGATACACTATAGTAGCTATTAGAGATGTTATTGGATATCCTTTTTACATAAACATGTTGCCTCGAAAATCCATATTCCGTTTTTAGGTATAACTTTGATGTACATGATCACGATAAAACATTAAACGGTCTGTGTGCGTATGAACATGTTACATCTGCTCTGATGGATCTTTTAAGTTTTTATGTAACAAAGGTTATATCAGCACAGTATATATACTAAATCAAAATTATCAAGTGTGGTGCATTAGCAGCAAAAGTGATGTCAACAACAATAATAATATAAGTCACCCGTAGTAATTAAAATATTAAAATAAAGGTCCTGATTAGTGCTAATAATATATACATATGTAAATCATTGATTAACTTGTAATTAAAAGATAAAATATTACCTTATATGTTAACCTTTACGTTGATTCTTTAAAGACTAAAGTTCATATACAACAAGTTCTAGTGTACAAACTACACAAACTCAAAATGAATTTGCCAGTGATTCGTGAAATATGGTTCAAGTTCATTTGAAAAATTAAAAACATATATTAAGCTGTACAGGAACCAACAAACTACTAAAGGTATGTTATATTAATGTCATACTCTTTAAATGCTTCATTCGTACTGTGTAAATGTAATCTCTTGATTTTACTTACATGACCCGTAGATAGATAGTAAAAGGTTGAGAAAAATAAATTTTAAAGTATTCTTATATATCGATACTTATTCACCGACAGTCCACAACATAAACAAATCCCAACAAAAAAATTGAGTAGAAACCTTGATATTGTGGCTACATGGATGTTCAATAATAATTCCACTCCACTTTCACAAGACTCAAATAATTTATCCTAATTCAAAGATTTTTAAAAATAGAATGACACACTAAGCGTTGCTTTGGGTAACCTGAATGAAATTAAATGTTAGTATTTCTTGTAAGAATTGACCTGAGAATAACGGCACTGAAACATATCAGTTTGGAAACAATAGTTATCCATAGGGAAATATTGCGGCTGCCTTTGAGGTTTAACCTGGACATATATCTGCTTAATAAAACACCTGTTATATATATATTATAAATATATGTAAATGGAAATTCGCTGTTTATAATAAAATCATGTACCCGTATATCATGATCTTAAAACGTTATATACAAATCGGAACCATCTCAACACAAAGCTCTATATGGAGTTTGTAAACAATGTCATGAACTCTTCTCTTCTTCCGAGCCACCTTTAGATGTTTTATCAAATCGCTTTCTTTCTAACATTTCCCTGAGTTGCTTCATCTCTTCCTGGAGAGAATCTAATTCAGTTCTAAGTTTTCCGTTTTCATTCTCTAAATATCCAGATTTGACTTCTCTCAATGATGTCAAATGTTTCCTATTTTCTCTACACTTTCGAGCAGCTTCGTTGTTGCGACGACGCCTTTCTGCATATCGCGGGTCTATCTGAGAGCGTGGGTTTGCAACGTCTCTGTGTCTACGTGTAGAACTCTCCCTCCTGCTTCCTTCTGATTGATTTCCCATGAATGGTAGGGCCCCAGATTGAGCGAGGGCTATTTCGGATAACTGAGCAAGTCCGTTTACAAGAGGATTTCCAAAAACTGACATCTGTGAGAAATGGGGTCCCCCTACATCCATTTTATGTCGCAACTTATGAGGTAGAGCTGTTGTGGGGGGACTTTGAGATAGTAGACTGTCCACGGAGGAAGTAGACGTTGAGCTTTCATTCCCTGAGAAGCTATATACCCGTTTTCTTACAGTTAGAGATAGAGGCTGGTCCTGAGAATTATCATCCGAATAATTGTCTGCTTGATGCCTAGAGTCTGAAAAATCGTCTGCTCGATTTCTAGAATATGAATGTGCACTAGACATGGAACTGTCGTATTTTGATTCTGTTGAATACTGAACTGTAGATGGTGCGTGTGTTGTTTTCGCGATTTCCGATTGTAAATTGTGTTGAGATGAGTAATTCACGGCGCGCTCTTGATCAAAAGACGGTTCATCGTAATCATTTACATCACGCTTTATCAATTGTGAATGTGCAGGAGGTGGTTGGTCAACAGGCTCAGAATGGATGTTTGCTAAAACGTTTGGAACAGCAGAAGTTCTGGTCAAATGTTCAGAGTTAGAGGGTACGGCTACATAGAGCGGCATTGGTCCACTTGGACCGAACCCTGATGGAACGGAGACACCAACAGGCATATTTCCGCCCATATGAAGTAAAGGGGGAGGTGCATTTTGTTGCTGTCTAGGCGATAAGGTGCTATCCATATAACCTAACATGAGTGTTTTGTTGGGAGTTACCATAGATGGTGAGTCCATCATATTAGAGTGAGATGTCACGTCGTGTTCTGTTGGGTCGACATCATCAGTAAACGATTCTGTAAGAGGTATACCGAATCTTCTCTTAATAGCAAAAAGTTCATTTCGTAGCTTACAGTTGTCACGTGATAAATCAACTATACGATTTTCTAGCACTGAATCATGTACACGACGTTTTTCGCGTGAACGCCTTGCGGCATCGTTGTTCTTTCTCCGTTTCTCCCAATATTGTTCGTCTTTTTTGTTTTCAGGAATAAATTCACGCTGCTTTCGGGACGGTATTTGACCTCCGGATTCATTTGACGAGTCGTTATCATCATACATATTTGCTGTTGGAGCTACGACGCATGTTGGAATACTATTTGTTTCCTGTGATTCACTTGCTGTGCCGTCAAAATGCCTCCCATCCACATTGTTTTGGTACGGTTCATTCGTTGATTGTTGTTCCATTCCTCGTTGGGTTTCCGCAGGTGTTTTATGTCCTTCTTCAGAATCAGTTTTTACCATTATAGGCTTTCGTCGCCGATCCTTGCGGTATGGTCTCGTTTGATTTCTACAAATACAAAAAAACAAACTATTTAATTCTAATTTTTCCTGACTATATCAAGGATTGTGTGACTTCTTTTAACATTATTCAACACGCTTCGATGCATAACAAGCTGGTTATATTATAACACTGCCGTTTGTATTTTTGCAAAAACTGTTGATAACTTGTAGGCACAAGTAAAGAAAAGACCCCGAATTCAGCATTTAAAAACCTACAATTTACTTCAAAATACAAGTTTATATATTCAGGATAATCCGTTTTCAGTATTCCGCACATGAACATGATTGTTTAACTCCGCTTTTTTAACACATAATGTGTGTTTGTGTTAAGGGCTTATTGTCCGATCAACAGCTAAGGTAATTTACGGACGTGCCAGTTTTACTTGTGTAGGAAAACGAAGTACCCGGAGTAAATCACCGACCTACGGCAAGTCACTGGCAACTTTCTCACACTAGGCCGCCCTGGACGGGAATCGAACCTAGGAGGTGAAAGGCTCTTATGATTAGAAGTCGGCGACTTTAAGCACTAGGCCACCGCATCCCCACACACATACTGCAACTATGTGCATACTAGAAGGGGTGGTTTGACATCAGGTGTAAACTGATCCGTGCATTGAAAGTTAAGGATATATGGGACATTTAAAACAAATCATTTTCTTCAGCATCTTTGAAAGTTAAGGATATATGGGACTTTTAAAACAAATAATTTTCTTCAGCATCATTGAAAGTTAAGGATATATGGGAATTTTAAAACAAATAATTTTCTTCGGCATCATTGAAAGTTAAGGATATATGGAACTTTTAAAACAAATAATTTTCTTCAGCATCTTTGAAAGTTTAGGATATATGGGCTTTTGAAACCAATCATTTTCTTCAGCATCTTTGAAAGTTAAGGATATATGGGACTTTTAAAACAAATCATTTTCTTCAGCATCATTGAAAACTAAGGATATATGGGACATTTAAAACAAATCATTTTTCCAGCATCATTGAAAGTTAAGGATATATGGGACTTTCAAAATAAATTGTTTTCTTTGGATTCATTGAAATGTTAATACATATTGCATAACAGTCAAGTCTTGGTCAGATTATCGCTTACCGGAAGTACATGCACTTGCATTGATAACTCGTCCTTTAAATGTTCAGCCAGTTCCGTGTCAATATTTAATATGACAGCACTACTTTGAAATAAATTTGTTTATTCTGAATAACAAACACTGCTAGTTATCTTTATGAAATATTTATATACTCCTGGTTGTTACAACTAAAGAGTGCGTTCCATTTATGTCAAGTAATTGTGATAGTTGTTCTTGTTTATTACCATAAAATATTCTTTAAAATTACCTTCCATTGTTTTTTAAATTTTCCTGTATCATTTCTATATTCATGCTATATTACCCTCAACCCGATTTAGGCAGATCGTAAACGTTGTTCACATTTCATATGGAAACTTCAAATGAATTAATAAAGTGTTTTGTAAATCGATATGTGCTGGTAAGAAACCACAGAGTAAAATACTATATATTTCATATAGCTTATAAAATTATGACTAATATAGGTACATATTTTATACCTAAAACCTTAAAACCAGAAAGAGAAAGAACGAAATATGAAATATGCCACTAAATATCAAATAGCTATTACCACTCATGAAAATACAGCACAAAAATACATGTATCTAAACACTGAAATTATGAATATCAATGCGTGGAAATATAAACGATCAATACCAACCAGAATGTGAAAACTGACACAAATTTCAACGCATGTTATATCTTCCACAAACTCATGAAAATTCTTCACTATATAAAAAACGAACATACTTAGAATACCTGTGCTAAATTTCAACACTATGGGTATCTTTAATTCTACAATTTCTTATGGTTATGATACGTGACCGTACCATTATACGCGCCATCTTAGACCAGCACATAAAAAGTGGAAGCGAAGTAGTAATTGACAACAGAAAAGACAAGAAACTTTGCGAATTGAGATTCTACTTTGTTTTGTACATACTAAATTCGTGTTTTGGAGTTCGAAAAGCCCGACATTTTCATCGTTACAGGCATCGCGACGAATTGTCTGCTCATAATAACTGGTATAATAAAGTTACAAAAGTTTAAGAAAATAAAAAGTATCAATACCCGGGTTTGAAGTCAGATCTTCGCGTTTATTTATTTACTTATTGTTTTTTAGAAGGGAAAAATTTATAAAAATATGCAGACTTAAAACAAAAATATGGCAACACTGTGAACTATAAATGAACTATATTATCAAATTTGTGAAAATATTAATATATTTCGATCAATTAAGACTTAACGCGCTTGAAGTGCTCATATATAATGTTAAGACTTACCCGTTTGCATTCACGGAATCAAAAATGCAGAGCGTGTTTAAACAGAAAGAGTCATGCTATCATCATGATGGCCATGTGACAGCTTGGTAGGTTGGCAATTCTAAGTTTACTTGATAGGGTGACATTGATATACATTATATGTACGTATCTGGTAGCTTGCTCGATAGCTATCTATAAAACATTCTCTTGTAATTTGGGAGTGGTTAGTGTCTTCAGACAGCAATCAATAACGCAAACCATACAGGTTTAATAAAAAATTTCATATTAATATCCTGTAACGTTGATAATAACATTCACGAAAAGTAATTTCAATGTTCACATTGCAAAATTGAAAAGTCTGGCACAGGCTACATACGACAACAAGTAGTTGCGACAGACAATTTATGAAACACGAATACTTGATGCTTCCTCGTAAATATTACCTTCAAAGGGATGCTTCCAAAGATTGACAAACAAAGTGTCTTCAAGTGAAATACAATACTTAGATGTAGCGTATTGCTTTATTAGGGTATTAAAAGGTGCATCGTTCAATGTCTACCACATGATCTGAAATCATTTGTATGCAAGAGGCTATTCTCACATTTCCAATTGAAGCATGCATGCTTCATCTAACAATAGAGTTACTCGGTTTACACAACACACAGTAGAGTCAGGTGCAGCACATCTGGAACCGTGCACACCTGGATACATCCTTTAATTGTCATTGCGATATTTTATCACACGTTGGTATGTACGACTACCGACATACGCTCTATTCCCCTAATTCATTAGTTATAACACGTGTTGACAATCAAAGACTATAATGAAAGAACCAAATAACGTGCCTCTCCCCGACGGGCTTGCTATCGGTCCTAACCGTCGTTTGCTTCGCTCTTGGCTTTGCCGTATGTCTGTTTACGAATTGCGTGTTTTTAAAACAGTTGCCTCCCCTGTAACACAATGTAACATGACTCCATTTGTCTCATCGCTTAGAATAAACCCCAAAACGAACTATGAAAAGTTGTTTGACAAATATGTACTTTATCGTCTTTTCATCCTTCTTTTTAAGTCGTGTTTTACAGTTACCAGATAGAGGAAAATTTAGACTAGATATCTATGTACAATAAAGCGACTGCTTTAAACGTCCCATCTTCTGAGACGGCGAATGTCATTAAGATTCATATTACTACCATAGACTTCGAGAGAGAAGTGTGCATTAACCCAGGTATGTATGTGTATCTTGAACTCTGTAAAGTCTAAATGTTGATACTTCAGTATAACATTTTAAAGAGATATACTGTACAAGTTTGGTTGGCATAATATACTGTTCATATCCCAAGACGCAAATAATATCTGTAAATATTTCAAGTGTCAACAGTGTTGCTCATAATATTGGGATGTCTCTTATTCAATAACTAGCATAAATTCTAGTTCAACGGCGTATGACATCGCTCCTGGATTGAATATACATGTACAAGTCAACTCTCAAAAGTTGTCTTATTATGCGGGAGACTAAAGTTGTTCTGTGTGTACCGTAAATGCATGTCACTTACCGCTGTGTCCTATTTGCACATAAAGTCAATTGTCATTGTCATACATGTACCTAAAGTTGAGCAGTCAGGTTAAATTTATTTGATTTTAGTTCTAGTCTATCCAAGGGTTATATCAGTGTATATGTGCCATTGTTTGTGAAATAAAATATCAGTTTATAATGAAATCGCTCAAATATTTATAAACCATTGAGATATTGAGAAATGAAGGCAAGGAAAATGAAGGAAAAGAAATTTGTGTTTATTAAACCATCATACATTTAAATGCGACAGCAAATAGAAGAAATCTTGTGAAATTGCCCTATGATGAGAACGACGAAAGCACCAACATCCTAAAACTATATCTACAGTATGTCATCTGTGGATGAACCATGAATGGTCCAATCGGCTTTTTGCTGCATTATATTTAAATGCTTTGACTAAAATGCTATAAAGTAGTAAATTCGAAAAGCCAAGACGATATTATAAAGCCGTAAGTCCATGGAAACGGGCAAACAAAAGGAAAACGTTGGACGCACACAAAAAAATAACCAAATATACATTTATTAACTAATAAAGGAAACATCACGAACTTCTATTTAAACAAGAGGCCCAGTGAGCCTTAACGTCCACTTGGATTAAATGGGCCTATATGTACATTTTTTGACCGTAGAGTTAGTTATGCCTTGAAAAAATTGGTTATTTATTGCCTCAAGTTACTTTAAACCAAAGCATTAACACTACTAGTTTATAAGAATTGTTTTGAATTTTTTCAAATTTTCCCCATTTGGGTCCCCAAGTGACCCTCACTGGGTACTGACCCCGTCATTTGAACAAACCTGAACCCCCTTCCCCTAAGGATGACATCTACCAAGTTTGGATGATATTAGTCCAGTTGTGCTTGACAAGAAGTCGAAAATGTGAAAAAGTATCATACTTGCTATATATATAGTGTTGAACTTTGACCTCAAAATGCAAAACATTTTTTACCCGAGGGTCACGCTGTGAACAATCTTGGTTCTCCATGCCCTAAAGTTACTATAAACCAAAGCATTAGCCTCTAGGCCATCTAGTTTATTAGGAGAAGATTTTTGAAATGTTGTCAAATTTTCCCCCATTTGGACCCAAAAGTGGCGCCCAGGCGGCCGAGCCCCATCATTTGAACAAATTTGAACCCCCTTCCCGAAGTGATGCCATCTACCAAGTTTTAATAAAATTGGTCCAGTAATATTGCACAAGGTCAAAAATGTGAATAGTTAACATACTTGCTAGTGTTGAACTTTGACCCAAAAATGCGTAATCTATTTTTGACTCAAGGGTCACACCTTGAACAAACTTTGTTCTCAATGCCCTAAAGTTGCTACATACCAAAACATTAAGCTTTAGGCCTTCTAGTTTATAAGTGTTTACATATCCCCCTTTGGCCCCTAGTGGAGCCCCTGGTGGCCAACAAGCCCCTTCACTTGAACAAATCTGAATCCCCTTCCCCTATGGATACTTCTTACTAAGTTTGGATGTAATAGGTCCAGTGGTTTAGGACAAGAAGTTGAAAATGTGAAAAGTTAACATATTTGCTATAATATATATATATAGTGTTGAACCGAGGGTCACGCCTCGAACAAATTTAGTTCTCCGTGCCCTAAAGTTACTACATAACAAAACATTAAGCTCTAGGCCTTCTAGTTTATTAAAAGAAGATTTTTAATTTTTTTGTCAAATTGCCCCTTGGGGCCCAGCCCCTTCAATTGAACAAATCTGAATCCCCTTCCCCTAGGAATACTTCCTACTTAGGATGAAATTGGTCCAGGGGTTTAGGAGAAGAAGTCGAAAATTTGAAAAGTTTACGACGGACGGACTGACGGACGACGGACGGGATTTGTATGAGAAAAGTCCACCTTGGACCTTTGGTCTAAAAGGACTTAAAACTAGAAGCGAACCCAAGCGCTCGCACTATGGTAAGCGTTTCCTGCTACACGTGTGTCACTTGCCGCTATGCTTCCGTGTCATGCCACTGTATAAAAAGAAGCATATGTCAACATGAGAAAATATCACTGCCGTGGTGACGAATACACTTATATGATGTATCTATAAACGATACACCAATATGATGTCATTTATATAAATATTTTAGAGTTTACATGAACGCTTTCAGTCAATATTGTAATTTACTGTAGGTACAGTGTAGATACATATACTTTTTCATGAAAATTTAATTGTAAACAATTATATTGTGACGAAATTCAACAGGTTTTCTTTAAAGAAAAACCCTACTGTACACGGGTATTATAAAACACAATACATACATTGATTTTTCAATATTAAAATGTGTTGCAATTGTAATTGCGTGAAAAAGGTCAACTTTAAATACTAAGAAACGGTAACCGTTGTTACCAATTTGATTTCCAAAGGTTCTATTGTGGTTTTCGTGCAAGCTATATTGATCGAAATAATTTTATTCTTTTGTTTTTTCTTTCAATGTATTGAATCTGATTTCACTTCATTGTTTTTATATTGACTGCACTAGTAAATCTAATATCCATCAAACATCCTTTTGATAAAGGTTTTAAAATGTGCTCTTACTCTATAGATTGGGGTGTCTAATAACCATGCAAATTTGCAAAAAGAAACGGGTCAGAAATAAACATAAAACAAAAAAGACGAAAATACAATTCCCTGTTTGAGAGAACCTGTCCAAGATTCTAGTCGAAGTAACGAATCAATGGAAATTAACGGACGCCCAAGAGGAAATTAATTAAAAATGGACACTACCTTGATAAACAAAGATGGAGGGGTAGGGATGTCTAATGTCTAACCCCACCCACTAGCCTTAATATAGAATTGGTCAGGTGCACAACTATCTAAACTGTAGTCATATTCGCATTTAAATTAGTAAAATAAGAATGCTTGGTTTTGGTGTGTAAATTATATTTTCTCTGCGCTGTAATTTATCAGTTCTTTACGAGAACACATTTGTCATTACAACTGAAATTACAAGAAAAACTTACATCTGCAGCAACAGAACCATTACTAATTGTAATTACCTGAAACTATATATCATCGTTTTAGATAATTGTATTTTAAATAACATTAAATTTATTTTTGCAAACCATTTTTACAACAACAACATCTCATCTAGCTGTATAAAACCGATGATTTCAACACTTAACATACAAAGTTTTCTGTCTGTTTTCTATGAGATTTATATACAAAAATCATTAATATCTCTACTCAGACTGAAAAGGGAATGTTCTATGAAAAATTGAAGTAAGTTGAATGTTATCCTATATTTGTTGTGGTAATTGGTTATTTAATATCTTTCTGTTTCCGATATTCAAGTGAATCCACAGCTTGTAAGAAGATTGGGATGGGCAAGGATGAAATAACTTACATATATACTTAGTACGCGAGACTCTGTGTTTATTCTTCGTTAAATAGCTTGAAAGAAAGTTTTTTTGTAAAGATGGTTTTTGATATACCTCTAGCGCTGGTAATTTAAACTTTGTAAATATCGATATTAGTTAGTATGAACGATGTGAAGATATACAGTTACAATAAGTGTATATCTAGACTGCTTTTTAATATCGCGTGTCTCTTGCCTGAAACACATACACTCATAAACTGTAATTAATACCTGAAGATCATATATACAGCTATTATTAATTTTAATTTTTGTAATTCATTCATCAAAAGAAAGTTTTCTGCAGTGCATATGTTATTTTACCGGTCGTTGTTCTTTGTTATTTTAAAAGTTATTATTAGGACGCTTTTATCACGTAGTAACTGATGTTAGCATTGTTATACAGAGTTAAAATAATGCAACGTGTCACCACGCTTTGTATGAGGGAGGTCACGGGTTCGAGCCCAGGTTGCGACACGCATAACATGTTAGAAATAGGTAATCCTCTCGCTCCTTGCTAAGCAACCATCATTCAGGGTTGGAGGGCCGATTGTCTCGGGGTCAGGACAATGTGTTCGAATGAAATACCATGTGTATGTATCTTAGACACGAGACAGCACTTTAAAATCGTCATAAGTGGCTTAAGTGCACAAGCGGACACCGTATCGATATGACCTAGACATATGTTGAAAGGGACGTTAAACCCCAATAAAAGACACAACAAACAAGCAACGTGTTATCACGGCTATGGGACAAAGGGGAAATATTCAATCCAAATGTGTGCGTGTGTGTGTGTGTGTGTGTGTGTGTGTGTGTGTATGTGCGTGCGTGCGTGCGTGCGTGCGCGTTTATTTTGAACTCAAAAGTAACTAGAAGCTAAATAATAAAAAGAAAAGTTCATTATAGAACAATTAAATACCCCAGACAATTACAAAGTTGGACTAAAATATGTAAGATGTACTTTGTACACATCCGGGTACTTTATGTATATTAGGATTGAATCCTTATGCCCGTACTTTGATACGGAGTACATTTCATGATATCCTATTATATTTCAAATTTTCTTAGACACATTCTTGTTGCTTGTGTGCTAGAAAAGTTCATTTTAGAACAATAAAATACCCCAGACATTTACAAAGTTGGACTAAAATATATAAGATGTACTTTGTACACATCCGGGTACTTTATGTATATTAGGATTGAATCCTTATGCCCGTATTTAATACGGAGTACATTTCATGATATCCTATTATATTTCAAATTTTCGCAGACACATTCTTGTTACTTGTGTACTTACTTTACGATAGAGAAAATAAGGTTCGTTGCTACTTGGAAGATTTTTCGTTTTAACATGACTTCTGTATTTTCCCTTGTGTATAGTATTACTCAGATAATGTTATACATTTATGGCCCTGTACGCAGGTTGATATAAAGGTGTATTTATCTAAAGCGGAATATGCCGCTAGTGGTAAATAAACCTTCATATCACCCTGATAACAGGGCAATAAATTGTTGATTATACCGAAAAAAACAAATTAGCCTAAAATGTTCTGATTTTTCAATGAGTTACCGTGAAATTGTTTATCAACCTGGGGCAAGTATTAACATTGAATAAATGGCATATCTTTATACAAAATCATCCCGAAAAAAAAGTTTTTCAAGACCATCACTCAATCACGCCTAACAAGTTTCAGCAATATCGAAC
Source organism: Pododesmus macrochisma (assembly GCA_032359645.1). NCBI lineage: Eukaryota > Metazoa > Mollusca > Bivalvia > Pectinida > Anomiidae > Pododesmus > Pododesmus macrochisma. The sequence continues at coordinate 12,289 of JAUMGZ010165522.1, forward strand.
TTAAATGTTCCACATAGGTTTTTAAAATGGTAGCTCTTTTGGCCATCTTGTATTTTAAATAGACCTGAAAAATAACCACACATGGTTAAGAACGTTTCTAAAAGGTTTCAGTTAACATTGCCCCTTATTAACTTAAGTCTTATTTCGATTTATACATCACAAGGATTTTCAAGATGGCCACTGTGTCAGTCGCATTTAAAATAAAACCCGTTAAACATAATTTTTTCAGAGCCTTCACTTACATACCCTACGTAGTTTAAACAATATTGACCCAGTAGAATTTAAGTTTAAGATCATAGAAGGGTTTTATTATGGCAGCTCTTGGGTCTATCAACACAACATACACAATAAAACGATCATTTGGAAAAATCTTCTCCTACCATTACGACAACGTCGGGGGTACTTATTTCCGTAAAACAATATCATATTTCATTATGTTTTTTCTTCATTTTAGTAGTTTTCCAATTTTTAATATTTTTAGTTTACACCGGCTTGTTTTGTCCCTCTTTTATGACGGTCCAGGTGATTAAATGCTCCTATCTTTCTTCTCTCGATAAAACTGCTCCTATATCTAAAATGGAATTACGGATGCCTAAGATCAATCTTTAATTGAAGGTATATGGGATCATATCATAACAAGAGGTTCATTATACCTTAACGTCCATCTGGTTGAAAAGTGCCCAGTATTTTCGGAGATGTCGTTTAAAGGCATAATGTTAAATTTTCCCCTTTTGGCTCCGCCCACCTGTCCCCTGGGAGTCAGAGACTTCATTTGTACAATCTTGAATTCCCTTCCCCTAAGGATGATTCTTGCCAGATTTGGTTGAAATCTGCCCAACAGTTTCAGAGGAGATGTCGTTTAAAGGCAATTGTCAAATGTCCCTTTTAAGGCACCGCCCGCTTATCCCTTTGGGGTCAGGGACTTCATTTGTAATCCACGTCGCCAAAGTATGCTTCCGGCCAAATTTGGTTGAAATGTGCTCAGTAGTGTCAGAGGAGATATTGTTTAAAGCATACGTTAACGACGGACGGACGGACGACGAACGGGATTTGTATGTATGGACCTTCGATCCAGATGGACTAAACATCTCAACGTAAAGTTTCTCTACAGAGCGAGACGTTTCAATTATATATAGTGAGTGATTTGTTACTGTCATCCCTTTTGAGGGGATACACGCTGATTATCGTGATAAAACAGAGCCAATATGCTCTTCTTATTTTTTTTAAGTCTCTTTCAGCTTTCTTATTTACAAGTTGCAGAAAATGCATTTACCGGCATATGTTACATGTATCAATGAATTAATAAATATTTGTCAGAAGATGAACACAACCAAACGCTACTATATTCATGGTATTTTCAATTGAATAAAACACTCGGTATTTACACACATAAATACAAAACATAATAGCCTAATGCCTTGCCAGAAGCAAGTCAGAAGTCGGTCGTCACCTTTTGACTTCATCGGCTGAATGACTTCACTGAAAAACACTTAAGAGATGGTAGCGACATTATTGACCTTTCGTTACCATTAACTCGTCTGCTGTGAATGCAATGGTGTGCATATCAATAGATTATAATGTTCTGGAAAGCATCTTTTCTTTCTGTGAATATTGCTGACCACACCTGCCTTGCAGTCGACAATGCGTCCCTCGTGACACCCAAAGAAACTAAAAAATAAACTCCATAATGCACAATATTGATTGACGTTGGTGTCCCGAGATGACTCCAGTCCACCTACTGCCGTCGGTCATTATTTGTGTCTAGTGTCTATGCCCTCAGGTAACACCGAGGTGAAACCTTGCTTGAATATGCATCTTAACGATACTATGATAATCAAGGAAGCAATTCATATGATAAAGAATACACACAGATAAGATTTATGTAAGCAATACACTCTACACATGTAGAGGTAAGGAAAGAAAATCGGGTCAAAAACACATACGAATACTTCCTCAATCATACTCGATTCCGAGAACAAAAGGCTTGTAACCGAGACGGCACCTTCCCTGTGAATCTTAATAACATAGTGTCAATACAGAAGCTCAGGTGCTACATATTCAAAACATACAAGGAAATCATGACTCTAAATCAGTACTAAGACTGTTGGTTAACTTTTATCCGGGTGTATCGTTATGTCAGCACTCTTGCAGTACATTGCCACGAAATACCTTCCTTAAAATAGTAGGATGTTGAAGTGCCTCCATGACTCGGAAAGCTATACAGACCGAATCTTGTTTCTTGTAGCGTCTCTAATTCAGATGGGTCAACTTGGACGGTAGAGGCATGTGAAGCTCGACATGAGTAGGATGTAACTCTTAAGCTCGACAAGAGTAGGCGGTATCTCTATAGCTCGACAAGAGTAGGCGGTAACTCTGAAGCTCGACAAGAGAAGGTGGTAACACTGAAGCTCAACAAAAGTAGGCGGTTACTCTGAAGCTCGACAAGAGTAGGCGGTAACTCTGAAGCTCGACAAAAGTAGTCGGTAACTCTGAAGCTCGATAAAAGTAGGCGGTAATTCTGAAGCTCGACAAGAGTGGACGGTTACTCTTAAGCTCGACAAGAGTAGGCAGTAACTCTGAAGCTCGACAAGAGTAGGTGGTTATTCTGAGGCTCGACAAGAGTAGGCGGTTACTCTGAAACTTGACAAGAGTATGCAGTAACTCTGAAGCTCGACAAGAGTAGGCAGTAACTCTGAAGATCGACAGAGAGTAGACGGTAATTCTGAAGCTCGACAAGAGTAGGCGGTAACTCTGAAGCTCGACAAGAGTAGGCGGTTACTCTAGAGCTCGACAAGAGTAGGCGGTAACTCTGAAGCTTGACAAGAGTAGTCAGTAACTCTGAAGCTCGACAAGATTAATCGATAACTCTGAATCTCGACTAGAGTAGGCGGTTACTCTGAAGCTCAACAAGAGTAGACAGTAACTCTGAATGTCGACAAAAGTAGTCAGTAACGCTGAAGCTCGACAAGAGTAGGCGGTAGCTCTGAAGCTCGACAAGAGTAGGCGGTAACTCTGAAGCTGGACAAGAGTAGGCAGTAACTCTGAAGCTCAACAAGAGTAGACAGTAACTCTGAATGTCGACAAAAGTAGTCAGTAACTCTGAAGCTTGACAAGAGTAGGCGGTAGCTCTGAAGCTGGACAAGAGTAGGCGGTAACTCTGAAGCTGGACAAGAGTAGGCGGTAACTCTGAAGCTCGATAAAAGAAGGCGGTAATTCTGAAGCTCGACAAGAGTGGACGGTTACTCTTAAGCTCGACAAGAGTAGGCAGCAACTCTGAAGCTCGACAAGAGTAGGTGGTTATTCTGAAGCTCGACAAGAGAAGGCGGTTACTCTGAAACTTGACAAGAGTATGCAGTAACTCTGAAGCTCGACAAGAGTAGGCAGTAACTCTGAAGAT
>JAUMGZ010165533.1:273-15682 GCA_032359645.1 Pododesmus macrochisma
GATGTTTCCAGTTTTAGTTAATAAATGTATATTTGGTTCATTTTTCTGTGTGTGTCCAACGTTTTCTTTATTGTTTGCCAATGCCCATTGACTTACGCCTTAGAATGTCGTCTTGATTTTTCGATTTACTATTTTTTTTAACAGTAATTGCCACACAGAAAAAGTTCTTAAAATCATAGAAATAGTAAGAACAGGTAAAGAAACTAAGTGCAATTTATAGACGGGAAAGGGGGAGCATTTACATTAGTAAATATGGAACAACGTTGAATTAACTGAACAGAAGAGAATAGCATCAACCTACGGCCTCTTGAAACAGTTTTACTTGTGGATTCCAACTCCTTGGGAAAATAATTTTAACTGTTGACTGATAAGGCATGAAACAACTGTTTTGTTTTGACCAATGATAACCAAAAAATTTGATAACAAAATGGACAATTTAATGATAGTCTGCAAATCACAATTTAATAAAGAATGGACATTAAATGATAAAGTTAGCGCACATGATAATGTTTTCATATTTATGCCTAATGACAATAGTACAGAATTAGACAACAATCTGAACAACATAATGATCACAGTCATCTGGATACTAGTAAATATGTGCGTTTGATTACGTCGCAGGTGACCGGTCAACAGTCTTAGGGTAGCAAGTACAGTTCATCGCGTGACCAGTTAACAGTTTTGCGGTTGCAGACATAAAACTAGTTTTGTATGTTAATCGGTGATATATTTAAGGGAAACGGCCCAATTTGATTTATATACTTTTATATAGAGTCAGATAACAATATACAATTAAAGCCTTTTGTTGAGGTCGACCCCTGGAATTATCGACCCAAGGAGATGGTTTATAAATTTCCTGCTTGTTTATTTTTAGAAACACTCTGTTTATAACATTTTTTGTAAACTGTCACGTGGTACCATAAAAGCCAATGAGAGTAGTAAATTGAAAAGCAAAAATAATAATACAAATTATTACAAAATAATACGGGGACAAAATGACGTCATAATGCTGTTTCCTAAGTGATAGACATAAACATCAAAACACTTGAAAAAGATGGTCATATCATCGAAACGTCGTGTGAAATCTTATCATCTAATTAACCTTTACAAAGTCATAAAGACTATTCGTTTATGACATTATAATGAGTGCTTCTGAATTAGTTCTTTGAATTGGTGTATTATTTTAGTTTCAAATATTTTATTAAAGCATATATATTTATTAAAAGCGTCGTCAAGGTAATGATTGTACTGTGAAACAAAAAGGCAAGCTCGTGTTATTTATTGTCGATTTTGCTGCGCTGATGCCACTACAGGATCTTTAAGTTCCCGTGCGTGAAAAGTACGATGTACCACGTGATAAAACTTTTCTGTATGTCGAATTTTTGGAATCGATGACGGAGAAAATGAAAAAAAAGACATTTTCGGATATTGCTTACGTTGACACTCGGACTGATAACACACTTGGACATCTCCAAAAAAAGAAAGTCAATTTGTATTGATGTCCGAACCTTGGTTGGTTTGCCCAGAGGCCTCTGGTTTGCCTTACTAATTTGTGATATAGCAGCCTTGGTAAAGAGCATAGAACAGTCGTAGGGAATCATTCAAAAATCTGCAGGACATTTAACATTGAGTTTGTCAAAATGGAAGAAGTTAACAGGTCTTCTAACTGAGGGATGCTGAAATGTCGTCATCGAGAGGAACGGACAAGGCTATTAGCAAAAGACGGTAAATGATCGAGTGTGCCACTAACAAAGGAAGGAACCAGTCTAATAACAGAAGACGGTTATTGACAACTGTATCACTTACAAAAGGAAAGCACAAACCTGAAAACGGCTACTGATGAGCAATCTCCAATTAGAGGCTCCCTTCCGATTGGTCGGATTACTGTAGAGATGCGAAAGTAAAGCCTCTGTTCTTCTGTTTCTTAAAACGGAACACGCTAAAAGACTACTATCATCATAACAGGGATGAAACAAGTTAACAGAAGACGATTAAGGAAACAAATGGAAGCAACCAGTCTAATAACGAAAGACATTTAATGACGATTATGTGTCGACAACGAAAATAAGGGGAAAGTTCAACAACTGAATTGGTTAATAATGGAGTGCTGACATCGGAATGAAGGAACCAGTCTAATAACTGACGACGTTTAATAAAGAGATTGTTAGTAACAAAGGGAATGAGCCAGTCTAATAGATGATGATTGTTGATGTCAAGCGTCTATACAACAAAAGAAGTAACCGGCCTATTAAATGATGAAGGTTAGTGACGATTTTGTCAATAACATAAGGAGGGAGCTAGTCTAATAACTTTAAGACAGTGAATGTGACCAAGTGAAGTATCATGCCAATGTGTCTGCGGCGTGATAGTTCAGTGAGACAGCAACATAAAGTCGCCATAATTTCGCACTGTCACAAAGCAGACACCGTCTCGATATGACCTAAACATGAGTTAAAGGGACGTTAATCCCCAATAAAACAAACAAACATTAAGACAGTGAAAATAAGGCGCATATTTTTTTATCAAAAGAAAATAAATCACCGTCCTTTGCCTGATTTTAAAAACTACGAAGTGCTCTCGGAAGACATTACATGAAACTTACTCTTAGGACATGTTGTAAATTTTCTAACAAAGTGTAAATTATTTTTAAAAGTGGCTTTGCGTCAGTGATATATGCATTGGCGGGCATCCATTATATGCTCTGCAGGAGATGGCGTTGTTCCATAATGTCAACCATTACTTTCATCATAAGTGACTATGTCAAATATTAGAATGATTCTCGAAATGAAAACTTCTTAAGGGTTAGGCTAGACTCGTACAGTTAAAGTACATGGCTGTCATTGGATTTAAAAAATCTTTTGTGGTGTATACACTTTGATTAAAAAGGTGAATATTTTACTGGGTGCACCATGCAGAGATAATAAATCTGTATCCTCGCACGGCGGAAGCTATGAAAGGATTTGATACATTTAAATCAGCATGTGCACTCGATGGAAGAGAAAAGCTAACGACCTTTATAGACAAAATTCTTTACCAGACCATGGCGATGACATTATTGATCATAAACAGTCAACCATCAATTATAAAGCCAACAGAAAATGGGATGACAACACTCGCCTTAACAATATACCATTGATATTTAAAATTACATGTATATTCGAGTCAACATAACACTGAAAGCAATGTCCTGCCAAATAACCCATTGCATGGAATAACCCAGATATCTCAAATGAAATAGTGGAAATATTGTTAACGTGACAATCTCAAATGCGATATGAATACGTCTTCAATGAAAAGCAGGAAGTATTTAGTCGTATAGCGTCAGACTCCGAAAGTTTGTTTTTGAATGAACTTCCTTTTTCAAAAAAAAAACAACATGGAACCTGATGTTAAAGGACTAAGGAAGCTTTATTAACAATCTCAATTTGTCAATCTCAAGTAATCAGGGGAAGTATTGATGCAACGCAATTTATTTAAAAAAGCTTAATTTTAATGTTGTAATAAATTTTTATATTTGAAGGACAGATCAAGTTTTGATTAGCTATATAACGTGTCAGCAGCTTGAGCTTTTTAAACCCAAAACTGAAATGATGAGAGTGATTACAAACTGCGTCACTCTGATATATTCAGTCAAAGCAGTTTGTAAGATATATTTAAAAATGCAATCTTGAAATGAATTTAACGTAAAATTGTAATGAATTAGATTACAAATCAACTTAAAAATTTTAAAACCAAACTATATGTTTTGGGAAAGTTATCACAAAATGGTGGTCTCAAAATTGAATTACTAAACAATTAGAATGACCCAATTTGAAATTTCAATGTAATCGTGTTATAGTCACAGGTCACAGTCCGTGTCTTGTTCAATGTAATCGTGTTATAGTCACAGGTCACAGTCCGTGTCTTGTTCAATGTAATCATGTTATAGTCACAGGTCACAGTCCGTATCTTGTTCAATGTAATCATGTTATAGTCACAGGTCACAGTCCGCGTCTTGTTCAATGTAATCATGTCACAGGTCAGACTCTACCTCAAGTTTTAGCCTTTTCGTTATTTCCCTAAGAAATAATGATAATTAACTGGGCGAAATAACAAAAGACAGAATGTAAGGAGATGACACAAACCAACCACCATACACATTAAATATTGAAATCTCTCTATAAAATATCCATTGAACCATTACTAACTAATTTTTTTTTCTTCTTCAAACTGTTGAATTTCAATTGCCGTCTCTGTCTATAGGAGCCACATAACAGAAAATCTTAATAAGAAGTTAGATATTCCAGATTTTAAACAAAAAATGACAAAACACTTAATTTCTTAGTATGAAATATATATTTTATAATATCATCATTAGCATAATATATGTATAAACGATATGTACAATTTCACTCAATAATGATAAAGAAATAACAATGAAAATATAAATTTCAACATTAACAATATCTGAGACATATATCTTAACATTCAAACATAACATGTGTCTTTCGGAATGAGCACAGTTCATTCATAAAAACTCTCCTGTAATTGCGAATGAGTACAGGTCACTCAGTAGAACTCTCCTGTATTTCTGAATGAGTACCACATATTCAGTGGAACTCTCCTGTCTTTAGGAATAAGTACACGTCATTCAGAAGAGCTCTCCTGTATTTCTGAATGAGTAAAACAAATTAAGTAGAACTCCTGTTTTTAGAAAAGAGAACATCTCATTCAGAAGAACTGTCTTGTATTTATGAATGAGCACAACAGATTCGTGGAACTCTCCTGTCTTTTGGAAAGAGTACAGATCCTTAAGAACTACAACGCGTCCCTATAGCCTCTCTGAGTGGCATGGTATTGTCCAGTGTAAGAGTCACCTTTAAAATGTTGTGCTGATTGATCACAAATTGATATGTATTCAACATAAATCTATGTATATAAATGTATTGACTAGTTTTAACAATCTATACTTAGATTTCACATTATATTACCTATATGTTATTATGCAATATTCTTCGTTTGAAAAGTTGCAACAGAATTTTTCTCAACTTTTATAGTCTTGTATTGTTCATGGAACGTGAATGAAGGGTCTACTACTTTAAGGCTTTGTCAAGTCTCTTAAAATATATAATATAAACGTTTTCTCCTGAGATCAACTGAAACATCTTTAACATCACGTGAACAAACTGACCAGTTACAGACGTGGCCACGCCCATCGGTATGTGAACACGCCTCATTTGCATAAATTTACATGAATATTATAATGAATGAAGCACTGCATGTGAACATGTTGAGTCACCAAGGGATCACTTTGTCTATTAGCGTCCTCCCATTATAGTGTTCTCGTTAAGGATAATATGAATGCATTAATAGGTAGTTAGTTTGGATCAATCTCTGTCAATATAACTTCGTAGTCTTTATCTTCATTGATTACATTCATTTCAATCATAAACGTGGATTCGTGTGAATAATGACGCACAATATTGTCATCCATCCTGACGAGAATTCTGAAAGAATAAAAGAAAGGATATTATATTTAAGTTGCTGTTTAAAACGCAAGTCTACATCATACAGATTCAGATATTCTATTAAAGTTGCTTTTTAAAACGAAAGTCTACATCAAACAGATTCAGATATTCTATTAAAGTTGCTGTTTAAAACGCAAGTCTACATCATACAGATTCAGATATTCTATTAAAGTTGCTTTTTAAAACGCAAGTCTACATCATACAGATTTAGATATTCTATTAAAGTTGCTGTTTAAAACGCAAGCCTACATCATACAGATTTAGATATCCTATTAAAGTTGCTGTTTAAAACGCAAGCCTACATCATACAGATTTAGACCAATTTTCTTAATAAAAAACAGCAAAGGATCAAAATTTGAATCTAAAATTTGGAATTGTAATGTTGAACTTTGCTTTACTCAAGTTTTCTGTTTTATAAATATGTTAGCATATTTTTTTTTACAGTTATAGAAGAGTTAGATTATTCCTAAATGACGTCGAAGATCTTAATCTGGGAATGATGGTGATTCAGATTAAATACAGTATGTGTCTATCAAATAACAGGATATATAGTATTCATTATATATTTTTACTTATTGGTTGGTTATATTTTCTAATCAACAGAGGAAGAAAGGGGATTTTGTGACAACTTACCCTTTCTTTGATCGTTTGTATGTGCTTTTTACTTGAGATGCTGGTATGTTGTACTTTTCTTGTATCTGCAAAGTAACAAAACAATACAATATAATAACGAAACAAATATATTACACAAGATATCAAATAGGCAGGGCATGTATGACTTGGAATATCTTACATTGTACTATGTTGCACTTCAAATGTATTACACAATATAGCATAGACAGGGCATGTATAACTTAGAGCAAGATCTGGGGTTCGGGACAGGGTAACAGTAATTCACACAGAGTTTTGGCTACTTCCTCTTATAAATATCATATTTATTGGAGGCATGATTCAGGTTGCATTTTTGTATTAGAATACTTTGTTGTATTGTACAATATAGAGCTACATTTAATTGTATTGTACTATACAGAACTATATTAATTTTGTATTATATTGTACAATATAGAACTATATTATCTCCCTTTATATGAATACATGACGGATATGTGTCAATTAGGTGATATGAACAATAAGTAAAATATATAAACAACATAATATTCCCAATCTAGGATACATGCGCACAATAAAGGTATAATACTGACCGATATCAAGAGTCCCTGAAGTGTTGGCATCCGTAACATAAGGGCGTTAAATATCGTTTCTTGTTGTTCTCGTACATATAGAAGGACTGAAAAAATAACAAAATATCATTTAAACTATAGTTTTTCATTAGGAGGAGTTAAAAATATAACGAAACGTCAATTTAATTATAATAGTTCATAAAGCAGCTCTGAAAAATATACAAAAAGTAATTTTTGATTTCTTAAATATTCCACATAACAATTCATGAAAAGGCCCTTTTTCAATTTTATGTTAAAAAACAAGTCTTTTTTCAATTGTAAAGGGAAAAAATGTTATCATGCAATCAAACATTTAAAACAAATTCTTCAGTTTTCAATACATCAAAGAATCACCTTAACATAAAAACTAATGTGACATGCATGAAATAGAAACTTACTTTTGGGGTAATCTAAATACTGACTGAAGGAATCCCGTCGCTGTCGCTTCATTGGAGGGTATAATGGATCCTCCATGCAGTCTCCTGTACTGTTTAAACTAGAGTTACCATCATCGTCATGGAGACAACCGTTTAATGGACTTGACTGTGGAAATAAACGATAATGGTCATTATTAATAATATGCCTTAAACATACTCATTATGCTCCGGGAATTATACACTATTGGTTAAGATAGCTTGAGTTCAGAAAGCTGTCACACCTTGTTTTATATAATAGTGTGGTCACACTGTAAATAACAGATATTTGTAAATAGTTGTCCATGAACAGAAGTGGTCAAAGATGTTTTCCTTTATTACTTATCGCAGGAAATGTATGTCAGAAAATGTATATTACAGTAAATGTATGTTATATTACAGGAAATGTATATTACAGTAAATTTACAGTGAATGTATGTTATATTACAGGAAATGTATATGTCAATGAATGTTTGTTACAGGATTGTTTATTACAGTAAATGTATGTTACAGTAAAGTATGTTACAGTAAACGTATGTTATAGGAAATGTATGCCACAGGACATGAATGTTCAAGTAAATGTTTGAGTGTAATTGCATAAACTAAAGAAAATACCTTTGTAGATTCTTCATGTTCTAAATTTGGGCTGAATAGAATAGGAAACGTCCGTGAATCCGCCATAGTGTAGAATTCTGACCTCTCTGCCAACGGATGGAAAACTTCTTGTTCTTGACGCTTACGACCTGCTAATCATATAAAAGTATAATCGTCAAAAACAAATATATACAAAGAAAGACGCTATCTCAAGAACTGTTTAATCAATGATATCTCATAAGTAACAATTGTTACTAACATGTCATTTCACAGATAACACAAGTAACAGAAACAACCTTTGAACTGTTGAAACATCATGATGGGTGACACATGTGTGGAAGGAAACGCTCACCCCTTGGGCCACCTGATTTCGCTACTAGTTTTTAATTGAAGTTCGTGGTGTTAACCTATATGGTTGCTGGGGGTTTTTTCTGTGCGCATCCGAGGTTTTAATTTGTTTGCCAATGCCCATGGGCTTATGTCTTTTGCAAATTGCCTTGTTTTTCGATGTTTTAAAGATAGTTACCTGGTGGGTTTACTTCAGCTTTCGTCCGACTATTTCTTCTCCTTTCTTCATCTCTTGTTTTTCTCTCAGCGCCCTGTCAATAAATAATTCAAGAATTACATTTGGCTCTGTAGCTTGCATTTACCGTATTCTTGTCTATTCAAAATTCATTTTCTCTATTATAGTATCCATTAATGACTGATGATTCCAAGCAAGATCTGGGGTTCGGGACGGGGTGTCTCACACAGAGTATTGGCTCTTTCCTCTTATAAATATCATAGTTATCAGAGGCATGTTTCATATTGCATTTTTGTATAGTAATATTACCATACTAATAATGTCTCCTTTACTTTCATCTGATAACAGTGGATATTTTGTTGAACGCTGTCGCACACAATTTGTTGTAAGAATATTTAAGAAAAGTGCAATTGCAAGCGATGTTTCCTACAAAAATGGCCAATAACTGTGATGTTGTAGAAGTGGAGAAACAGCTTACCTTGTCACAAAACACTTTGATTTGGCAGTAACCACGATGAATGGGGTAGGTATCCTTTGGATTTTCAAATGTGTCAATTTGCAAGTGAAGAGGGAAACCCTGAAAATACAAAACATACATGATAAATAACTCACTCAGTATACACATATATATATAGTATATACAAAGTCTACAAATGTTCATATTCTAATTCCATAGTGACATAATGTTTGTTTGTTTCATTTGGGTTTAACGTCCCTTTAATTCATGTTAAGCTTAAGGTCATATCGAGACGGTGCCTGCTTATGACAGTGCGCACTGATTGCTGTCTCACTGAAATATTTACCAAAGACATTTTGACGTGATACTTCATTCCTCACATTATTTTGACTCTAAGCCAAACAAGCAACCCAGACATGCTCCCATTTAACAGGTCATGCACCTGTAACATGTAGGTGCTAGCAATGAACATGTGAGTGTTGTTTGTTCTGTTGAATCTGTTCTTGTTTTACAAACAAGTTCAGTCGACATGCGATGGATATGATAAGTTTTCTTAAAACCAACATGCTCATATGAACGCAAATGAAATTTGATTGCGATATCTTTCTTCATTGGTGTAATAAAATATGTAAAAACACTTGATCCGCGGAATACAATATGTATATCTTACTTGATCTGTGTAATAAAATATGTAAAAACACTTGATCCATGTAATAAAATATGTATATCTTACTTGATCTGTGTAATAATAAAACATGCACAAACACTAATTGTAGGTGGATTAGGAACTATAGAATTTCCTTTCAGAAATGGTGTGGTTTTCTGTTTACTTATTTTAAAATACTTTTAATATTCCAATTAGCATACATGTACAATGTACATACATGTTTATATGTAGGTCTTCTGTCACAAGTAATTAAATCAGTGTTTATGTTTTAACACGAATCTGCACTCAAATCACAAATAAACTTCACATTTTTGATTTAATATTATGCAAGTTCGCCCTACTTAAGAGGACACACATCTGTGGACGTTCTTTCTTCTTCCTTTTTTTAAGATTCGCGGGAGAGTTTTAAGTAAATATATTTTTTTTTAATTCTAAATGTTTGAAGAATCGTATGTCCTGCTTCCTGAGAGAAAAACAATTCGTATCTGAGAAGTTTTCAAGTTAGATGTCAAATATCCATTTCATTTCTTTGTTAAAAACAAACATTACTTCACGTCATTTGAGCTTAAGTCAATACTAAATTAAGGGGTAATATTGGGCGAGTGTCACTGCATTTATTTGTAGATACTTCTAATTGAGCGCACATAAACCAATAAAGTACATCTCATGTAGTCAAAGCAAAATGTTGGTCAAGATGGCTTTTCATTTAGCTCAAAGAAAATATTGTTGCATAGCGGTGCTATGACAACGCACACTGTATATGGTAAAACAAACGCATGCTTTACCCAATGTTAAGACATGTTTGTTGATTTATATAAATTAGCGTTTGTTTATCATGACTTATTAAAGTTTGAACAAGCTACTGTGGAACTTACTTTGACACCCTTCTGATTGCTGAAGTCTGTGCTTAGACAATGGACGGCAATATTCACCTGCAATTGAAAACAATCAGTGTTAAAACTAGTGGTAGTTTCAGTCATATGATGTTTGCCTTGCATTATTCCTTGATACAGAATATATGAACTCAACAAGTTCAAGAAAAATATTTGGGTTTTTTTTATCGAAAATTCAGTTTGGGTCACATGATTTTTGCTAAACGTAATTTCTGAATCATGAAATATTCAGATGTTCAAATACAAACAGGTCCAGAGACGTAGTCAGAGAGAAAATCATACTGAGGCCACTTTTATTTCTGTTCGCTCCCAAATTGCACAAATTAACACTGAGACAGGTCTGCCTCGGTTTGTTCCAGTGTGGCTACGTCCCTGGGGTCTCACAAAAAGAATGACTAAAAACCGTTCGGTAACCAAAGACACCAACAAATAGGTGTTATCCAAAAAGGACTGTTACATATAATACCAAATTAAGATGCAAGAAATACTGTACATACCTTGACCGGCGAGTCCTTAGGATTCCACTTGACCGACACGGCGTTGTAGGATATTTCACTGATACTGTTAGGCAGAACGCCTTGACTGTCCTTCGTATCTGGAAATATAAAAGAATTTATACAAGTTTTAATCTTTCTTATTTACTGATAGTGTGTTAATGAATGTTATTAAAGCCTTTAATCCCTTTATGTCGGGTTGCCACACAGAGTTGCATCAGCATTAAATATTGTGGTTTGTGACCATGTAACTATCCTTATCTGTTTTTCTCTCTTTTCTTCTTTTTTTATCTTTGCTTCGGTTTGAAAGGGGAAAATTTCTTGTTCATATAAGAGGCAAAGCAATACCACACAAAATGAGCGGAATGTTTCAACCATTGAAGAAACTAATGCACTGCAAAACAATGTCACACATAAACTGACAAATGTTTCAAGCATTTGAGAAATGACCGGGAAATCCTTTTTTAAATCTCAAACTACTAATAAGATAAAATATGTGTTTTTTAGTGTTATGTTAATGATGGGTCGATAATCTTGTTGTTATCTACATTTTATGCAACTATGACGGCAGTGAAGTCAGCCTTTCTTTTCATCTTCAATTTTATTGCAAGCACCTTCTGGGGGAAGTGTTGGTTTAAGTGCATCGTTTCCGTATTCCTGTGCAAATCAGGCGGCGACTGACTGCTGCAACGTTACTCACTGAAGCAGGGCCCAATGTGTCTCCATCATACACAGATACTTCAGATTATATCTAGGTGTCTGAGGTTGACGGCGTTTTGCAGTGTCATTGAACAGTACACATGTACACAAACAAATCTGAATCAATTTAGTTTACTATTTCATGTATTTGAAACGATGAACACTTGCCAAATCACAGCAGGCTTCCCGTGGAAATTTAGGTCATTTCTCATTTCATCTTTCGATGTGTTATTTTACACAAAACATAGGTGTTTATAGCCAGTACGAAAACATAATACTCTGACCATGAAAAATACGCGTTGAAGGGAACATTTTAACTATGGATGATTTGCATTTGTTAAGACTCAAGTTCATTGACTCGAAGGCTTACATAGATTGACTGTCGTCTCGTGATATATCATCAGTCAACAAGTTTGTTATGAAAAGTTTGAAGTATGTAATGAGTTTATGACAACCGATTGGACAAAAAAACCTCTGGCAGGAATAAATCAGGGTTCAGCTTCATATTGAAGAACGGAATAACATTTGCTTGAAGTATGTAAGGAGTTTAAAAAAAACCAAAAACGATTGGACAAACAAATACTCAGACAGGATTAAGTCAGCATTTTAAATATACGTGCAGAATGTACAAGCAAGCTTAATATTAAAGAAACCGGGATATCTTTATAGGACTGTAGGTGTTCTAGTTTTTTGACACCAGTCTGACATCACATTTCATGTTGAAGTAAATCTTCTCTAACATTACATATCTCGTATTCAATCTAGTATTTCACACTTCGTTAGCCATTCATCTCCTTTAATATTGTTTAACCATTCATCGCTTTTAGTTTTGTGTTTCGGTGTAAATAGCCAGCCTGATGCTCTTTCTAAAAAGAACTGTCAAATGCCGGCTTGTAATTAGCGTAAAAGGGCCACCCTTAACTGTCAAATCAAACACACGTCGATAAGTTAACAACAATTAAATATGATGTTTAAATTTTTTAGTTTATAGCATACACAATTCTAACAATGGGTCCTAAAGAACAGGAAAAAAGTATCAAAACAAAACCTAAAGCAGCTTCATGTCAACAATACACAACAATGCCATGTGTGTGTTTGTGTGGGGTAACTTAGAAACTTGTCAACTTAAAAACGTCATACGTGCTATAATTTACTAGATCTTGTTCTAAAGAAAACATCTCTGTGGAGATCTTAACAGCCAAGAGGTGGGCGTCATATATGCATCCACCCTAATTTCAAAACAACTCTGTATGCCTCCAACAATTAAAGCGGCGTTAATGTGGGCGTGCTCTTCAATCATTAATATAGACAAGCCCTATTTAAAAAATGTTTAAAATGTGCACCCATAACGCAATGCGGCGTTTTAATTGATGTTTAAATTACATGCTGGGTAGTTTTACAAACTATTACGTAAGTCTGTGAACACGAACTTGATCAAGCAAGACATAGATAAGAAAACTGTATATAAAAGATACCAACGTTTTTGGAACACTGTGAACAAGTACAATAACCTGCACAGGGACACCAAATGACAGCATGGACATTCTTAAGGTTTCTGATTTTCCTTTGTAGCCCTTGTTTTCATTTTTGCCTGCTGCCAAGCTTTTTTGTCAAGTTTTACATTCCACATTTATAATTCATGTAAAACGCCTTCAATATTATTGCATATTTGGCTGAAGTTTCTAGCTTTAAACAAGTAACATTTTGTTAATGTGTGTTTATATTAGTTTGACCTGTTCTTTGTCCATATTTATCTTTTGTCGTTATGGAAGTTATTTACGCCCTCCAAAGGTTTTGCACTGTGTTATCTTGTGCATATTGTCGTTACGTGCTCTATTGGCTTTGCACTGCGCCAACTTGCACTGTTTCAGTATCATCTGTCAGCTAGACTGGTTACCGCCCCTGATACGCTACACATTTGGAACCCCTCGTGGTATATTGAGTACTTACCTATATCTAAGACTCGTTGCTTGTGGCTATGCTGTCTAGAGTGCCAGAATTCCCAGGCCTTTCTCTCATCCTCTAAAGATTTGTCATCTCTGAACACAACCATAATAACAGACTGTAGAAAAATATCACAGTGTTAGTTACCTAGGCAACAATATTATAAATATGAAATTCATTTTTTTTGTATTTTGTTTGTTTTGTTTTGTAATCTTTTCTTTTGTTGTTGTTGTTGTTATTGTTGTTGTTTTTCGCTAATTGAACTGTAAAATGTCTGATTTTTTACTTACTTTTGCTAATTGGCACTGTGGTATTCTGTCGGCATTGAACTCTAATGTTAAACCATAATATTGACCTGAAATTAAAGTCACACACATGAAACATCCCATGGGAGAAATCTACATGATAAGATAAGGTAGATGTTCAAAATTACACATTTAATGTTTTACTTGTCTGTTTCCATGATATACTTTTATATGAATATATAAATAACGACTTTATAGTGTTGTCTCGTGAAGTATCACACCGCAGACAAACTAACATGATATTTCACTCGTTAACAGATATATAAGAATCAACCGAAACCTCAGTATACATTTTTGAGATTTTGGTAGGATGAATTCAGCTGTTATATAACACAAGATAATGTTGTAATAAGAATGATAGAATATTGTGATGCTACCTTTGTTGAGGTACGTAATACGGTCCTCCTCGATCCTTACAGAAGTTGATATGGGCGTGTCAAGTGTGTATGTATATCCCGTTGTATCACTTTCTCTGCAAAGTAAAAACAATGTAAAATCAAGTTTAATCACTTAATTATAAGAAGTAGTTTCGTGTAGACTGGTTACCTCCCCTGATACGATACGTATACAGTTTGCATCAAAAAACAGGGTAGACTGGTTACCTCCCCATTGGTGCCCCTTTCAGTTATGTGCACCAGTCATCGGCGAATATTTACAAAAACCATGCCAATGAGTGTATGTTTTCTCTGTCGTTTTCAAATAACTGCAATTGATTCCACAATTTGGGGATAAAAACATGAAATGGTAATTAGACTATCCATGGGTGGGGGTGTATTACCTCATAGAACAGGCGTGAAACAATTCCCCGTATTCTAATTGCCATATTGGTACGCTGAAGACGTTAAACTACACGTTCGATCGATGTGAACAATTTCAATTCAATGAATTAAGTCCACATATCAAAATACAAGAAATAATGAGGAAATACAAAATAGGATAAAATGTTGGTTAGCTGAATACACATAATCTGCATGGCATAAATAACCGTACCTAAACTTATCTTCAAATAGAAAACACTAAACTGTTAAATAAAAACACCTGTATGACTCAGTGGAGAACATTGAAAAAGAGAAATGCTAAATGCTATTTTTGTTTGTTTGTTTGTTTGTTTGTTTGTTTGCTTTTTAGGGCTTAACTTCAGCTTCAGAGTAATTCTGCATATCGTGACAAAAGACCAAAGTAGAAAACCAAACATGTATATGTACAAACTGGGATCAATATAGTCATCCAAGATACAAACGAAGCAACAGTAAAACGAAACTACCAGGACAATAATCGTATCTTTAGCATTGGCCAGAATGTCAAAATGTATTATTTCAGAAAAAAAAATTAGTTCACTGTACTTTATCGTACCAATTTTCATCGAAAGATATCGTTAAGTTAATAAAAACAGAGCTCAACCAATATGAAAATGAATTTTTCTTATCATTGTTATTCAATCAAAAAGAACATAAATATAATCAGGTTGTTTGTTTAGAATTGTTTAAACTAACTTATGTGTACTAATAAAACGTACTTATGTAAACAAAGATGTAAATGTGGATGTTCTTTTCATCTTTATCTACAACTAAATCTTAATGTTTTACTTTGAAAAATTTATTTAAAACGTAATAAAACTAAAACGTCAATTTAGCTCTATAAATAACACTGATATGCAATAAAATCTATTATTTATATCCATTTCGTACATTAT
>JAUMGZ010165544.1:0-15679 GCA_032359645.1 Pododesmus macrochisma
TACGATCCACTTCGCTTATCTTTGCTAACCAATGTTTACGATCCACTTCGCTTATCTTTGCTAACCAATGTTTACGAGCCACTTCGCTTATCTTTGCTAAACAATGTTTACGATCCACTACGTTTATAGTTTATCCATCTTTAGTTAATTTACTATTTATTATGGTTTATGTTCATTGTTTTACATATTCAGGTTAGCGCCCTTCAATTTTCTTATATAAACATACTTGCGTTGTATTATGTTTTATCTTGTATATCTCTATGGTCGAACGTATAAGAGCTGCCAATGGTGTGGTGTAGATTCCAATTTCTCTGGTTGTAGATTAAAATTTAATATCTCCAAGTGTCAATTACAATCGTAATAAGTTGATTATGAAACAAACCTATCTACAAAGGCTCTGGGTAAATGTGATACGGGTGTGTTTTTTTTTTATTTGAAATACGAATAATTCTCTACAAATCCGTAAATTGTAAGTCAGTTATGTTAATTCTTATTTTAACAACGCCTTTTCCCGTTATACAACCCGATATTATTATGTATATGGTTTGCTACTGAACCCCTACAGAACCATAGAGGGTCAGTAAAATTCAAAGGGGCGAGGCCGCGATAATATATCATAACATTTGTGTATGACGTCAGCACGGTTGATTTTTTTCTATTTCATTGAGGTGATATAACCTTTCAATGTGGAAAGTACTTTATTGTTGTTGAAAATCTGTAAAACAAAAACTTTAATATGTGTAAAGTAGCTATATTTTTATTTCTGGTACTTGTTTAACTTTATTCACGGGAGAAACAACCAATTTCATCTTGTGTACGTTATTTATTTACATACGACGTTTATTGTTAATATGGCTTTATTAGCTGTAGTATATGGCTTTGTTGTAGGTAGGAACCAGTCACAACGGACGAGACAAGACAGGTGTTTAGAAACCGCTACCTGCAATTTTCATGGACATTGTAATTGTGTAAATCGCTCTGCAGCATAATTGGACTACAATTCCGATCAGGGATATACGCGTAATTATCATGTCCAGTTGAAAGAAACTTGACCACTGACGTAGCGTAGTATTCAATCCAGTATCGTCCACACAATACATGTTAGGCGTTGCCCCGCTGCTCTCTTCTTTCGCTGATGTAATTTCATATGGGAGACGCCATTTTGCGATCGAAAGTAGCTTCCAATGACTGAGATAATTGAGTCTGCAATTTAGTGACTGCTGGTCATTAGTAGCGATGCGACAAAGTGGTCGCTTTGGACAATGGAGATCAATTGTAGTTTTACATAAACAGTTATTATAGCAATGTATCATTTCCTAGGGTTGAACTCAAGGAATATTAGTGTAAGCTACAGTATGTTCACCTTCAGTCACGTGCACGGCATCCTCATGGCCGTTAATCAATGATTAACACGTGTTATTAAAACTGTTATTGTTTTTTTAATATAAGGCAGTGTATCTTCGTATCCTGTATCCTATCACTTGACGGTAAACTGATAAACGTGTCAAGGAATTAACATTGTATTACGTTAGATCGATCAGCATTTAAAATAGAAAACAGCAAGTTCACGTAAAGATGACAAAACGAAAACAAAACCTTTTAACGCCATTCAAAAATCATGAACACATAAGATCTAAAATGCAACGATACAACTAAAAAAAATATACCACATACTTAAAAGAAAACGTGTCCACGAAAAGTGAGCGATTCTTGTCACTTATGTGTCACCCGCCGTTATGTCTCGGTCAAAATGCTTATTAATTGTTACCCAAAAATATGTGTTTATATCAGAATATTTACCATCACATGGCAATGCCACTATTTATCCCAACCGAATTCAGTTGGCATTCATATCGCCATGAATACCATCACTCGTGGCTTATGATTGCTTATCGTTTAGTTTCTCATATATGTACCGTTTTTTTTGTTACATTGGTATAGCAAATTATAAATATAAGTATTGAATTGCTTTTATTTGGCATTCATATGAGATATGATAGCCAACTGGACAAAGGCAAATTCAAAATGAAGCGCTAGCGCATTTAATTAAATTTGCCTTTGTCCAGTTGGCATTCATATCTCCTATGAATGCCAACTGAAAGCAATTCAATGCTTAAATAGTCATATGGGAAACTAGTCATGACAGCAACAAAAAATATATCTTATAAGTTGTGCTTTTTTGATAAGTCCTAATAATACAGAGATTCGTTGTACATTTAATGGCAATCCCTAAAATAACGAGCTTCATCGTATATTGGTACTCAATATGATTACAAACAGGTGATGTTTAATTGTCTGTGTACAAAATATAAAAGACTGCATTGCTGAATGTAATTCTTAAATGATACATTCTATAGTAGATATATGTTGCATACCATTATTGCCCATCTTCGCAAACAAAGTTTCGCTACACTACGTTTATGATAAACTAACTGAAAGAAGTGGTTCGTATACGTTGGCTAGCGAAGACGACTTATTGCATTCTCTTTGGCTTTTTTTTTTTTATCTTATTGTGTATGAGGGAACATAATGATAACAGAAACACACAAGATAAGAAAAAATATCAGCTTCATAGAAATGAAAATGTATACGAAATAAAATTTAACATTTTTCAAAATAGTATTCATATAAATTACTGTAAAGAAGGTTAGTTAATTTGATTGTTTGTGGAGATTTTTTCTCTTCGCATTATGGTTTATCATACCTTTACGTCTCGAGAACAGCAATTTAAATTTCTTACTAATTTTTCTAGAATTTACACTCTTGGAAAAATGGTCTCAATTATATTTGTAAAACTACTCGTGAAATTTGACTCAATTTGTAGGACTCCGATGCCTCATCCACTTTCAGTAAACAATCTTGGATATGGACGTTAGTAGAATTGTCATAATAACGTTTTGAAGCTGTGTGATAAGTGTAGCGTCACATTTGTTGAACGACGTGTCAATTTGCTATTTGATTTTACATGTTCAGGCATTGATTTCATTATATATAAAGTTCTGTTTTTTAATTAATTTATTCATTTATCTGTTTAAAATTATGTTATTGTCATTTGAAAGAAATGATCTGGCATAAGTTAAAAAAAAACATTTTATTAGTCATCGTTAATAGAATATAAAATCGTGCAGATACATCACATTAATAAGACATATAATGTCACTTGTTATATAATTACACAAATATTATATATTTGTTTTAATTGACAATTAGTTTGATTTGCTCTACATTGTGTTTGTACAAGTAACATTATGTTGAGTTATTTAAAATACTGAGAATATTTTGCTTTGCCTCTTTAAACATTCTTAACTTAATTAATAATACCTGTTCAGCATTTAAATGACAATGTTTTATCCATAAACTGCCAAAACCGAGTGCAAAAATTTGATTTTTTACACATGAAACCCAGTTGTCTTTATGAACATTAGCTTCAATTAATTTAGACAGAGACTTATAAGCTTCTTTGAGAATGCAATTACCTGTTTTTAACAAATGTTAACTCAATTAGGTACACAACGTAAATGGTAACTAGTAAGAGATATTATAGGGGCTGCATTCATAACAATAACACACAGAGAAGTATCGAATATAAATTTCATAAACAAAAAAAATGAATCGCTTATGCGTATAAAGGATATGCCGTCCAGAGCAGGTGCAAACCTAAGTTATTTACCAGAAAAAAAAACCTGTCTATTATATATGTGTGATAAACGTACGTACACGTTATTCGCTTTTGAATACAAATATACATAATTTTTCTCGTCGTGTGAACAACATATCTTGGCCACCAGGATACGGAGTGTGAACAACCAGGCGTAATGAACGGACACGCACCTGTTTCTTGTTAGTACGTCCAAATTTATATATAAATACCAAGCAGCTTATATGGTAATAATTGAACAGGCACCTGTGTGTTGTTAGTATATATACGTCAAACCTTGAACATATATTTAAATGCCAACTGAAATTGTGCATATGAAAAACGAAAGTTAATATGGAATGGCTTTTTACGAAGAATTTGTTCGTCATATAATATAAATTAGGTCACCTGTTTACGCGATAAACCCCATATAACGTAAGAGAAAAAAAACATCTGTTAGATTCTATTTTGATAAGAAGTTTATATAACTTAATAAATTATTCAACAGTTAATTTTTGTAATATGTAATATTTTATCGTGATAAGAAGTTAATTGAACGTAAAAATTATTCATCTTTCAATTTTTGTGATATTTTATTGTGATAGGGCATCAACTTTGTTTAACTCATAAATTATTTAATCATTGAGTTCTGTATCATTTATCGTGATCAGAAATTTTAACTTGATAAATTATTTAACCTTTAATTTCTATAAAATAACTTCATCGTTATACAGAGTAGTTTAAACCATGATTAATAACGCCTACCTGATTAAAGTACCTTATCTCGTCAGCGCGTACTCGAACTGTATGCGTTTAACGTTAAATAAGAGATGTGTATTTTTATCAGATCGCTATAAAGCGTACTTTAAACGAGATCAATCAGTCAACCAATAATTTCTGTAAAGTTTATCGCGGTAAATCTTATTTAAAACGCAATAGAAAAAAATTCATACTGTTAAATTCTGTAATGATTTATCGTAACAGAGCGTCATTTTAACGCGATAAATGATTTAACCAATAATTTCTGTAAAGTTTTATCGCGGTTAATCATATTCAAAACGCGATAACAATTCATAATGTTAAATTCTGTAAGGATTTATCGTAACAGAGCGTCATTTTAACGCGATCAATGATTTAACCAATAATTTCTGTAAAGTTTTATCGCGATTACGCGTATTTATTTATCTTTATAAATGACTTAACCGTTAAAACCTGTAACGCTTCATCGTAACAAAGCGTTTTTTACGCGATCATTAACTTCTCACTCGTTGCTTCTTCGGTCGTTTCCAAAGTTTCATCTAACGGAGAGTAACGGATTCACCCGAGGTTTGCCGATTAATTTATTTCTGTAATGTTTTATAGTGATAAAGCGCTGTCTGTAATGTTTTATAGTGATAAAGCGCTGTTTTAGCGGAAATAAGTGTACGGTATTGAAAAAGGGTTTAGTTGTAGGAGAGAGGGGGTTTATTTAGATAGGAATCTCTATACTTTTGCATGACTCTGTTAAAAGTTAATATCTGGGAATTGTATATGTCTGTTGAAGTTATAGATAATAATATCCTATGAATCACATGCCCTTTAACCAAAGATAAATGTAATATTAAAGTTATCTCAAACAAAAATTATTCAAAATATGAAGTTTTAATAACTATAAACCCACGTGAACAATGCACTTTGAACAAAGCTAGTTGGAGCGATATAATTTAACTAAATTAATCTAAGATAAAAAATAATAAAAACAAGCACATGTTTATCTGATGTACGTTTATCTGTCATACCGGATGTTAGTCTGATATCGAAATAGAAAACAGCTTACTTAGATGTTTAAACGGATAAACACTGAACAAATACATGTACAGAATCACACGAAAAGTGGTCTTCTGCGAAAACAATAAATACAAAACATTTTCATTGTCATCATCATGATCCTCATCATCGTCATCGTCGTCTACAACTTTTTTTTGTGAAAATGAGAGAAAATTAAAAATAACGGTTTAACTCACTTTGAGGAAGTTGCTCTGCCTGGCCACAAGGCACCCATTTACCGCCTTGAAATTTCCAGTGATGTGGGTCCGCCAAAACCATGTCTACAAACACATTATATTCTTTGTTCTTGTTGAGTCCCGTCAGACTGAACTGTAGAGTCGGAAACATTCTCCTGTACAATAAAAATGGTAATAACAGGTTTAAGACGTAATTCAACACATACAATTGTCACCGACCTTTGCGCATATTTTTACAAACAACATTTTGAGTTAACTTAAGAAACAGGGGAATTGTATTCCGCGTGTCTACGGCAATGTAAGGAAAACAGGAAAATGTTCACCCCCATGATTGTGGTAATATGTGAAAATCACACGTTCTTGTTATACTGCTTTAACAACGGAAATGAAAAGATGTAGATGATCCGTGACATGACGAACAACATACTTTGAAAAGTTTTAATAATTGTGTTTAACCAGCAATACTTTAGCAGATTATATCATTTTATATTAAGCGTTACATTTCAGTCTCATAAAAACAATAGCAAGTTGATGATAAACGTCAACTTAGAAATTCTAAAAAAGAAAATCTTATAACGGAGACAGCGCTGTGTGTGTTCCGTTGACATTTCGTATTTCGAAGTGTTGTGATACGATGAAAAAAATTTCATTTTCATTCTTGTGAACTCGAAAAAATCCAGCGCCATCTAGCGACACAGTACTGTCTTTTCGGAAGATAACGACTGGTTTAGTCGGGTTGCAAGCTTGTTAGTGTATAATGTATACAGGCGAATGAAATATCAGTATAAGATAAACGATTATATCTTTAAAAAAATATCAGTATAAGATATGTCCATAACGATAATATCTTTAAAAAAAGTTATTTCAAAATTAATTGCAGTGATTAAATGAAAAGAAAATGGCATCGACTTATCGCAACACAGATTTAAAATTAAGATCTGTGGTCGCAAGCAATATTATTATTAATATATTTACTATGCTATGTAAGAATGTAGCATCAAAATGCCACAATGGCTGAAAAATGGCATCCGGATATTTCCTCAGCAATGCTTTTCTAACGAAGTTTTTTTTTTATAACGAAGTTAAAGAAAATGCAATGGTTGAAAAAGAAATGGTATTTGCATGTCATCAGCAATATGTTAATTTTTTCGTCACTTTGGAACGATTCCTCAGTCGTTAACAGTTAAAACTTGTCTCGAACAGAATAATTCATCATTACAGCTATAGATTAGATCTTTACTGAACAAAAACAGAACTCGGATCTTGGTTTATCAATGAAAAGTATGTATCCGTTGTGTTTTAACATACTGAAAATTGAATATTAATTTATAACTTAACATATCAAATGAACTTAAATAAAAGCATTGTTCGTTATGCCACAAGACAAATTTAATGCCGCGTTTTCTGTTTTCTCGGCAATTCTACGGCTATAAAGTTATAGAAAACTATCAATTGATTATTACAATATTACATTGAAAATAATGATGATAATAACATATTGTTCGACCAGGAAAGAGGGAAACATTTAAGCTTTATAAATATACATTAGAAAGCAGCGGGGGCCTTAAGTAGGTATTAACATTACGGCTATTGTTGTACAGATTATCGTGTCCTCGCCGTTCACATATCCTTTCCGCGTAAATCAGAGGAAAAGTGCGAGCATTTTATTTGAAAGAAAATTATTAATAGTAACTTAGGTAGATGTGTTTATTTGTTAATTTACAGTGTCTTTGATGTACGCATTGCTTACTTATCTTTTATGCGTTAATGATGTATATTACAAGTCGAATGACGCAATGTGTTAAGGTTTTCCAGTTTACATGTATTTACAAACCGTTGGTGTATCTTATACATACGTTGAGGTTTATTATTAAAACCACCCATCATTTTACAATATTAATTTATTAGAAAAGGAAATGTTTATGTCTATATTTCCGTAAAAACACATACAAATTTGCTTTCACGGTTTCTCAACAATGCAAAGACGTTTGGTACACTACCTCATGCATTTATTATACACAATAAGATATATTTTTATTAAGCAAATTTTTGAATTAAATATCATGTCGCAGTTACAGTATTACAAGCCTATAGTTTTTTTTAAGATGTCTTACTACGCCGCTTTTTATTTTTAATTTAGTCATTTTCAGATATTATAGCCCCATATCGTAATATTTTGTCACTTTCGCTAGAGTAATGACAAAATTTAAAAACTTTCGTGATTATTTGTAATCAAATTTTCAATCAAATCGTTAAAATTGTTATTTGTTTACTTTACCATTTTTACCAGCGGATTTTACCAGCGGATAACTTTACCAGCGGATTACTTTACTAGCGGATTTTCTAACATTACACGGGTTCTTAACTCTATTTTAAAACAATTACAAGTTGAAATTAAATTATTATAAAAAAGGGGAAATGGATCATTCTCTTAAAATGCGTAAATGCGTAAATTGTGTACAGCTGGAGAATATGAAACGTTTAAATGATTATTTGGTTTTTATACTAACATAAGATACATATTTCTAAAATATAGATATGATGTTTATTTTCCTTATCACAATATAGGCAGTTATTAATGTATGATAAGTATATATATATTAAATGTTATTAATGTATGATAAGTATACATATATTAAATGTTATTATATAAAACACTTCAAACAATGTTGATATTTTCTTAAAATAATCAGTATTGTTTTATTTATCTAAATGGAGAGAAACTAAATGTACTTATTTAAAGTAACAACATTCAAACACACGCACATCTATAACTGACTGGTCTTTACTGCGATCTTCATTTTTGGCGTAAGTTTGAACATGATTTTATTCTAATGACCCATACAGCAAATGGTAGAGACATACATAGTTAATTTACAAATTTGGACGTTAATTAGCGAGGTGAAATAACGAAAACTCGCCTTGCTAATTCGTTATCGCCTTTTTCGCAGCTAAATAACGAAAAGACGAAATTTAAGGAAATGGCATGTATCACCTATCATACACTTATAACCGAGCCAAACTCAAGTGGATTCATTCAAACAAAAGATAAAAGAAAAAACCAAGAATATTTCTAATTGTTACCTTCCTTGCTTTGTTATTATCATTTCATTCGTGTGGACGTGAAATCTACTCCAAAGTTCACGATTACACAGGTACACGCAGGCAGTTTCTTCCTGTGATGGCGAGTGATATGTTGAACGGGGAGGTGAAATTCCGGCCACGGGGGACGTGTTTGTTGGTAGATGTGTCTGTGAATCCGTCAAGGCGTAAACATGTTGTTGTTGTTGTTGCTGCTGCTGCTGTTGCTGCTGCTGCTGACTGTATACTTGTGGAAGTGGATGTTGATGATGCATGGCTTGTTGTTGTTGTTGTTGTTGTTCGCTAAACATAGCATGGCTCTGAAATTGTCCGTAGGTCTGGGGTGGGCTCTGGACCCTGTGTCCGGTTAAAGATGCCGGACTGGATTCTGTATCTGGCTGCGGAACTCCCGTATAATCTTGATAATGGTATTGGTTCATGTTCCGTGTCATACTGGTCAGACTGGCTGGCTGGAGACTGGCATAACTAGGAGATGGTACCTCCCCAACTTCTCCCGGGGAAGAGGACATTCCGGTGAATGTGGGACTCCCTATCTTCGCATCCTCATCCACGTTGTCCCGGGCGTTGATTTCCGGAGAAGAATCTGCATTACACAGGGCATTATGAGCGGATGACATGTGGTCCTCGCCACTATAGCCATGGCCATACTCGAACCCCTTAATTGAAGACGGGCTGTAAATATGACAGTTCAAAGCTTGTAGGCTTTGGTCATCTCTGTTTAAGGAATACACATTTTCTCTGCCTTGATTGTCCACAATACTCGTTGTGTATTGCACAAAACCCGGATTGCTTTGCATCTGAAGGGCTAAATTCTCACTTTCCATGACGGTAGTCGAATAGTTTCTATAGAGTTTGTCTCACAATTGTCGCACTATTAACACAATAGCGAGTGTAAAATGCTTTGGTTACCACTGCTCAGTGCCTTAAACTATGTGTGACCATTAGTTAGCAGTCTCACAAGCGTAGGCCTAAACGTATTAAACTCTATAACGGTTTGATGATGGTTTTAAATAAGAAGAAATGTTTTATAACAAAACCATTTGAAAATTCTCTTCAATTCAGCATCAAACCTATGAAGTATTATCCAAGATGATGATGACTTCTCAAAGATGAGAATATTTTTTAAATGATTTCAATCGGAAGATACGTGGCATAAGTATAAAAACAGTGAAGGAAATAAGGCGGTTCCAAGACCGCTATTCCAATGAAGCGATTTGATTGGTTAGCTTGTTGAACAACGTATGACAGTTCTACCTGCGTAAGGTGTGACAAACAGAACTTCAGAGGGCATACCTGGCTGTCAAAGCTCAGGTGTCACGTACTACCGTTATATTCTGACTATAGCAAGCACCGGAATGTCAAACAAAATCACCTGGTGAAATTTAAAACATTTATATAATATACTAATTTGAGTTCTAGAATTTCAATCGATGACTGGTCAGTGTCTCCCTTGGCACCCATGGTCATTTTTAAATGACACGGACAAAGATGTGTGTGGTATATGTACATCATTCTTCTTTGGATGACCAGTAACTAGCTAATCAGCCATCTTTCTTAAAAGTTCGTATTCTTTCGTTGGCGTCAGTCGAACGCCGTTGTAATTTTAGCCATACGGACGCGAGTCGTCAAATAAAAACCCATTATTGTCATGGATTGAAAACTTACAATTGTGGAAATGAATTTTTGTTTTAGAAAATTATCTCAAAGTTAGTAAACCGTATGTTCGACAAATCGAGGATCCGGACAGTATATGCTTAAAGAAACATTCACACCAACGAATAGTAATTATTGCTTGGTTTTTAATTTATTTTCAAAATGGGTATTTTTATAAAGCATTTAAAGTTAGATTTCGTTGATTTAACCTGAAGCTCATGTATCTTTACAAAGTTACCAAATTAAAAAAATAATCACTAATTTCGCTGGCTTGAACTCTTATCAAAAGTATTCATTTTATGACACATCATCTAATTTTAGTGCAATTACAAATAATTGGTTTTATTGAAGTATTTGCTTTCAGAGTACCGGAGTGTGTATGTATCTTTAGTCCTAGATCGTATAACAAAGCCATTCTAACATAAAAGAAGAAAAAACTAAAGCAATTATTATTGTTATTGTAAAATAACAAATTCTACATTTTAATACACAAAATACATTCATTACGAACAAAAATTGTCACCAGTATTTACAATCATGTATTGCTTGTCTTGTTAGTTTGTTCCCTTTTTGATATTCCTACAATGACCTTGGTGCACACGTTTCATCAGCTTGTAGCTCAAATTTATAAATAATTGAATTGAGTTGACACACCCGTGAATAAACATGTAATAATAGGGCTTGTCAAACTGTTGATTCGCCTACGTATATTAACACAGGAACTTTTTAGTTCCTGGTCTAATATTGTTTTTCCTCGTGTTTCCATAGCAACTTATCTACGTATAGTCAATATTACTTCTATTAATATTATTCTTTAATTAGTGTTTTATACACCTTTACTCAGTTTAATTTTTTCTTTTTATGTAATATACATCTATATTTTTAGCTATTTTTTTACCCCTGTAGTCAATTTATTCATAGAATTCAATACGTTTTTATTTTCCTTTTTATTCAATGAAGTTATCTATATAAAATACTGTGTCTGTTTCCGGTTTATTTTCCTTGTTATTCAATAAAGTTATCTATATAAAATACTGTGTCTGTTTCCGGTTTATTGTCCTTGTTATTCAATAAAGTTATCTATATAAAATACTGTGTCTGTTATAGAAATAGCTGATGATTGCAAGTATCTTGGGTTGAATTTTTCAAAGAGCTCTTCTTTTTCGTTATCTAAGAAGCATATAAAAAAGCAAGCCACTAAAGCAACGTTTTTACTTAAGTCGCGTATTCACAACCTAGATTTACCAATTGATTGTCAGCTTAAACTTTTTGATCAGACTGTTTTACCCATTTTGCTATATGGCTGCGAGATCTGGGGTTTTGAGAACTGTTCTATTATTGAAGCATTTCAGAAGTATACTTAATGTCAAAAGAAGTACACCTTTATATATGATCTACGGCGAGCTAGGTAGATATCCGCTTATTTTGTATATAAAAAGCCGCATGGTCAAATTCTGGTTCAATATTTTAAATGGTAAGAAAAGTAAACTGTCTTACATTATGTACAATGCTTTATTAGGTGATCTTGTATCTGGTTCTCACGAACACAAGTGCGTTCGTTTTGTTGAAAATATATTTTACGAAACTGGTTTCGGTTTTATTTGATTGACACAAAATACTGATCGGTTTAAGAATGCAAGTCTTGTTATTTTAGAAAGACTTAAATACCAGTATTTACAATTGTGGAGAGATACTGTTTATAATTCATGTAAAGGTTTATGTTATAGATTGTTTAAAGATAATATAGGTCTTGGACCTTATTTAACTGTTTTAAACAATAACTATAGATCTATTTTATCGGATATTGTACAACTAATCATAGACTTCCTATAGAGGTCGCTAGATGGGAAAATATTCCTAGACATGAACGTTTTTGCCCATTATGCGACCAACATGCAGTTGGTGCTGAGTTTCATTATCTTTTTGAGTGTCAGTTTTTTTCGTAAAGAGCGGAAGTTGTATATACCACATATATTACATATCATGTCCAAATATATCAAAATATCATGATTTATTTTGTACAGGTAATTTCAAATTGTTGAACAAATTATGTACTTTATTAAAATGTATACTGAACACATATCAGTCCCCACGTTAAATAGTGTCTGACCAGCCAGTGCTGTTAACTGTGTACATTATCTCATGTATCATATGTTGTGATCTGAGTTTTCAAATAAAGCTGTTTCTGTTGTTGTTGCTGTCGTTTCCGATTTGTTTTCCTTTTTATTCAATAAAGTTATCTATATAAAATACTGTGTCTATTTCCGATTGTATTTAGTTTAAACAATATTTATTTCAGTAAGCACACAAATCAGTATTAATACACAACAATATAATGTGAGGGGATTCAGAAACAAGCTTAAAGCTTATATTAATCCGTCTCCCCATAAATGGCAAGCGTAGGTGTACAATATATGGATATAGCTTAACATTAAATAAATATAATATAACAAAAAACATGTATGCTGTAAATAGATACATAGTTACATAGCCACGTCCCTATACAATGTGAATATTGATAAACTGATCGAAATTATTAAAATAAACGATGATCGATAATCATAATCATAATTCAACACAGTATATTAATTAGAAGAACAAAGAAGAATAAACAAACGAACTAATCGTAACGAGCATCGGATAATTCTACGACAAAATACATGTAGTTGAGCAAGTGTAACAATTGTATAATTATTAAAAGAAGCGTTTTGTACGTTTGATATATGTTTGCACAGATACAAATATGGAGCAGTTTTGATCGTTATCAAGGGCGTCACTGCCGTAAAGTAGTAAACTAGTTTCTATTGGAATTGGTACGTTAAGCTGTAAAATTGTTTCTTGGCGAATCTGCGTATACAAATGACATTTTAATAAATAGTGGATAGATGTTTCGATCTCGCCACACTGACAAAATTGTTGTCAACGACATTCTTTGAGTAGAGGTGCTGCATTAATGAGCTACAGTTCAAGCGAATTCGTGCATGAAATATTTGATCGATGCGTGAGCCAATGTTATAGTATCGTGGGGGCCTAGTGGAAAATGTACGTGAAGTTAGCAGTGGATTGGAGATTGGAGATTGGAGATTCGAATATCCAATCCACTGCCAGCAGTAGATTGGATTTTCACATTTAGCAGTAGATTGGATATTCGACAAATTCGAATTTTTTAAAAAAAACATATTTATTAAATATATATGTTATAAATATACATGTGTGTGTGAGTACAAAAAGTGTGTGCGTGCGTGTGAGTTTAAATATTATGATATATATTCATGGATATAATGAGTAAGTCTATTTGGATATTCACCATTTTGGACCTATTTTCGGACTTTTATAGGGCCCAATCTAAAGCGGACCCGGGGTCCAGACTTGGTTTGAGGGACTCTCGGTAGTCTTCCGTACAATACTACAGACTCAAATGTTTGGCACAATTAACTTTGGTCCCCCTAGGGGTCCCCCACGTATGTAAGTCTTTTTGGATATTCGCTATTTTAGACCTATTGTCGGACTTTCAAAGGACCCAATCTAAAGCAGACCTGGGGTCCAGACTTGGTCTGAAGGACTCTCGGTAGTCTGTCCTAAAAGACTACTGACTTACTTTTTGGCACAATTGACTTTGTTCCCCCCAGGGGTCCTAAAAGTATGTAATTCTATTTGGATATTCGCTATTTTGAACCGATTTTTGGACTTTCATAGGACCCACTCTTTAGCGGACACGGTGTCCAGACCTGGTCTGAAAGACTATAGGCAGTCTGTCATACTAGACTACCGACTCACATTTTTGGCACAATTGACTTTAGTCCCCCCCTCCCAAGGGGTCCCCGAAGTATGTAAGTCTTTTTGAATATTCGCTATTTTGGACCTTTTTTGGACTTTCATAGGACCAAATCTAAAGCGGACCCGGGGTCCAAATTTGGTCTGAAGGACTCTCAGTAGTTTGTCCTACAAGACTACTAACTTACATTTTTGGCACAATTGACTTTGGTCCCCCTAGGGGTCCCCGAAGTATGTAAGTCTTTTTGGATATTCGCTATTTTTGACCTTTTTGGACTTTAATAGTACCATATCTAAAGCAGACCCGGGATCCAGACTTAGTCTGAAAGACTCTCGGTATTCTTTTCTACAAGACTACTAACTCACATTTTTGGCATAATTGACTTTGGTCCCCCCAGGGTCCCCGAAGTTTGTAAGTCTAATTGGATATTCGGTATTTTTGACCTATTTTCGGACTTTTATAGGACCCATTCTATAGTGGAACCGGGGTCCAGACTTGATATATGGGACGTTCGGTAGTCTGCCATACAAGACGACAGACTCAAATATTTGGCACAATTGACAAAGGTCCCCCCAAGGACCCCCGAAGTAAGTAAGTCTATTTGGATATTCGCATTTTGGACCTATTTTCGGAATTATATAGGGGCCCTATCTAAAGCGGTCCCGGGGTCCAGACCGGGTCCGAAGGACTCTCGATAATCTGTCCAACAAAGACTACAGACTCACATTTTTGGCACAATTTAAAGCGGACCCGGGGTCCAGACTTGGTCTAAAGTCTAGTGGCATACTTTAAAAATCACGATTTTCATGATTTTTGGTTTTAAATGTATGTATATTCAAAGTGCTTCATTATCATATTATTCAATATTTCAATTAGGAATTTAAGTTCTGATTTAATATTTTACATTGAAAACAATCTCTCTCATTCTGACTTGAGGTGTGTATAAGTTTGATATATGTAATACTGGTGATTTGCAAACATTAAGGTTCTTCACTTTTGTCAACCAATCTACTACTCTTCTGTATTATACATTGTTTTGATTAATTAGGCTTATAACAATATTATTAATTTGTATTTCATGATGCGTGCTCCTACTTCAAAGAAACAAGTCGGGTTTTTTGTGTTTTGTTTTTCAAAATAGCGAATATCCAAATAAACTTACATACTTCGGGGACCACTTGGGGAACCAAAGTCAATTGTGCCAAAAGTGTGAGTCTGTAGTTTTGTAGGACATACTACCGAGAGACATTTAGACTAAGTCTGGACACCGGGTCCGCTTTAGATTGGGTCCAATGAAAGTCCGAAAATAGGTTCAAAATAGCGAATATCCAAAACTACATACTTCGGGGACCCGTTGGGGGACCAAAGTCAATTGTGCCAAACATATGAGTCAGTAGTCTTGTAGGAAAGACTACCGAGAGTCCTTCAGACTAAGTCTGGACCCCGGGTCCGCTTTAGATTGGGTCCTATGAAAGTCCAAAAAAGGTCCAAAATAGCGAATATCCAAAA
>JAUMGZ010165555.1:0-15677 GCA_032359645.1 Pododesmus macrochisma
CACAGAGATTTGGTTCCTTCCTCTTATAAATATCACATTTATCGGAGGCATGATTCAGGTTGCATTTTTTGTATTTGGATCATCAATACTTTTAAATTAAATTTCTAATTTTCAATGTCTAAACATTAATTAATCAGTTTTATCTCAGATAGTTATGCATGTT
The DNA here is from genome assembly GCA_032359645.1 of Pododesmus macrochisma. NCBI lineage: Eukaryota > Metazoa > Mollusca > Bivalvia > Pectinida > Anomiidae > Pododesmus > Pododesmus macrochisma. The sequence continues at coordinate 164 of JAUMGZ010165555.1, forward strand.
CTCACCTGGTGTCGGCGTTGGTGATGTTGTTGCTGCTGAGGTAAAGAATATACAAATGAAGATTAAAACATAGTAACAAGAGCCAGCTTTAAAATCATTACATTAATCGATATTTCAAAATATAATAAATAAAAGATTCAAGCTTAAAATTGCCTGAAACACCGAAAGCTTAGTTTGAAATTAGCGAAGATTCTACCATAATACCATAATATAACTTAAGGACACGACATCTGTCATGTCCAACTTACATGATACTCGAAGAATTAACAATTGTGATATATTTTGACGACTATTAAACTAATATAAAGTATTTGCAATACGTGAAACGGTTTAAATCTAAATTTTGTTTTAATTCAGATCAAATTAATATTGAAACATCTCTCATACAAGCTTTTAACATCACTTTATCGTATTGCACTGATAAGTGATACGTCTTATGTCTTAACGGAAAAGATGTTGCCACGTGCAGTATGGACTCGACAGCATCACGATAGTTGACAGGTGTTTAGCAGGATGCGTATTCACTCTTCTTCATTAATATTTAATTTTGCCTCTAGTTTTTAATAAAAGTTAATGATGTTTGATAAATAGTTTATTTATTGTATTTGTAATATCTGTGTGCCTTTCCCGTTTTCTGTGACTGCACATGTCCATGTCCTTATGTCTTTTGAATATTGATTTTTCGTATTTACTACTTTGTGAATTTAAATCGTGTTTCTGTATATATTAGGACATCCGTGTTAAACTTAAGAATTCAAAAGAAATTATTTATTGATCAAACTATGTACCTGTATCACACAGCTCTCCAGTAAAGCCATCTTCACAAACACATTCAAAGTTATTCACCCTGTCAATACATGTCCCGTGAGCACATGGTGAACTCTTACACTCGTTTGTTTCTGTAGGTGCAAGCAAAATCAAGTTTTGAATGTACTTATTTAAGATGCACATCTTCTTTATGAAATTTATATTTATATCACGATCATAAAGGTTTTTTTTAACTATATATAGTTGTGTTGGTGATAATGTGTTAAGATAACTTTTTACATTTTGTATTTTTGAAAAATGTCATGGCGAGTACAAAAATAATATGTTACCATTTTGACAGTGACTATTTTCATAACCATCAACGCATTTGCACCAATAACCTCCTGAATAACCTGTGCATGTACCACCATTTAGGCAAGGATTTGATGCGCATTCGTCAATATCTGAAATGATGCAAACGATGAAGTGAACTTTGTTTACGCCCAATACGAAATTTGTCCGAAATTTAAAGGAGACCAGCTCCTTTATCAATGTAATAATGTTAAAAAAAACATAAAAATAAAATTCAAATAAATGGCACACCAACAATATAAAGAAGTATAAGCTCGTAGATCTTGATTGACAGGCTCGCATTGTGCCGTGCCATGAGTCATATCGATGGGGGAATATGAGATGCAAATATACGCGGTGACTGATGCTGAAAAATTGGTTGAGCGCCATTTATCATATCTCCCACACAGAGCATGTATTCTTCCCCTTATAAATAATATGTATTTGAGGCATGTTTCAGGTTGCAATTTTGTAGTCATGACACGTGAGTTTTATATATGTAATGTATCAACATTGAGTATAAATAGCGCAGTAGTCAAATTAGAAGTGATTAAAAAATAAGGATAAAGATAAAGTATGCAACAAAGAAATATTTCATGCATTGCATTCAAGTGTGAGTACTATGGTATTCACAAAACGTATATACGTTGATCAAAAACATGCGTATTAATATTGAAGAAAAACATTATGAGGGGAATCATTAGAACGAAAGACAATGACGAACCAACAATAGCCTCATCAAACCATTCAGCACCAGAATGAAAGGGAAATACATCGACGTAACAATAATTCTCAAGACTTGTTATCCGAAATATCAAAGTTTGCAAAAGTACGTCATCTATACTGAACCATTGCAAACATTCAAGAGCTTAATTTAATTGTTTCACATATATGTAATATTAGAGTGTTTTCGTACCTATTTCACAGTTTGTTCCTGTCCATCCACCGTTACAAACGCACTTATAATGTGTGAATGGCCCACAATTACCATGTGAACATCCATCGCAAGTACTTTGTACTGAAAATATCATCGATGGCAATAGTTGTAATAAGTCTGAAGTTAAAACTTCATTTTATAATGTACTATTTGTATGATTACATGTTCTTAATAAAGCAGATGACATAGTTTCGATATAACTTTAAACATAAAGGTAAACATAAAGGTAAATTCATAATCATTCTTTGAGGTGTCTCACACAGAATTTGGCTCTTTTTCGTATGCATATCATATTAATTGGAGGCATGTTTCAGATTGCATTTTTGTATTCAATTACAAATCTATTTTGAAAAGTATGGTCACAGGTCTGAGTAGGTTATACATTTAATTTCAGAGATTATCACAAGGTTGCAAAAACACAGTGGTCGAACTAAAAATCGGATGTACCAAACTTCTCGGGACTTTCCTCTTCTTTAGAATGGTAACTGTACTGGTCAGCGACAAGTTATCGCCATGTACCAGTTATCGCCAAAACGTACTTAGTGGACGCCCGCGCGTATAGAATTTAATAAAATTTGAACAGAAGTCAAAACATCGAGATTTACACCCATTGTGAAGGTTTTTTTTGTGCTAACAAATTGGAGGTTGCAGAGAAATCAGGTAAAACTGACAGAAAAGACCGATGCCGTCAGCTGATCACACGGGGGTCACGTGACTGCGATTGCTAAAAATAGAATTTACACATTACATTCTGATAATCTTACCTCATTATTCAGACGTTCCACTGAAACCTAAAACTGTCACATTAAACATATTTCAAGCCTTTTACCTTCTTAGTGAAAATACGGTAGACCAACTTGATTAATCCACTAATAGTTCAATTAATCAATAAACTGTAATAATTAAACATTTTCACATTACAACAAACGCTGCTGTGTTGTAATGACCTACCGTTCGACACTTAACATTGCAAATGACTGCTTCTGTTTATATCACGTGGTCAAATAAGTTTCTTAACAGTATTAAAAAAAAGTGCATTATTTATTAAAAAATGCATAAAAATTGCTATCATGCGATATTTTCAAACAAAAATAGAGGAGGAAACAAAGTGGCGATAATTGGTCCCCGTCCGTGAAATTAGGGTACCGTTTTCGCTGACCCCAAGAGTGGCTGTATTTAATGCGCTTGGAGCCTAAGCAAAACTATCGGGGTATCCTCTGTGAGAACTTTTGGTAGCCTATTTTCAATGTGAAAATTTGAACTAAAAACCTACTATTTATAAAATTATAGGTGAAAAACATGCAAAAATGGCGATAACTGGTCGCCGACCAGTATGGTTACTTTGATTAGTGTATGGTTTTTAGTGATTTCCGTACACATCTCTGATGAAGGAAAGTCCACAGGAGTTCGGTTCATCCGGTCGTTAGTTCGCCCAGTGTGAAAGAGGAGTCATGGTAAAGCTATTCTTAAAAATAATCCTAATAATTAGTAAAACAATTTGTGGTCAATCCAAAAAACTTTGGAAGAGGTAATTTGAAGTTCAACTCCATATATAAGTACAAAGAAATTGACCCACTGGGCGTGACCATTTTAAATTCTAAGGCCAACCAAGAAACAACTTTAAAAAGCGTTTATATAGAATATAATGGTGATAAAGGGAATTTTTATGAGAAAAATCTACATTGTGCCTTTGGTCCAGATGGACCTAAAACTAGGAATTTAATTACAATGAATACTTATAAAGTTAATTACCCCATCTACAGCGTCACAATGATCGAATAGAAAACGTTGTGTCAAACAACTTAAAATAAGTTAATTTATATTAATGATACCTGTTTCACAGTTAACACCAGTATATCCATTTTCACATGAACACGAGTACTTGTTTATTTGATCAATACATGTACCATGCTTACACGGCGATGAAGCACAATCGTCATTGTCTGTGACAAAATAAAAATGTATAAATTTTATACTGTACAAATTTTAAAAAACAAAATGTTATTGACGTAAGTTTTAATTCCTAAAACAAAAACAGTCGCATTTGGCTGGTTAGTTCTTGTGGTGACTTTTTGATGAAGCTATTGTTTGTTTGTCAGTAGCGTTTGTTCTGTTGATCCTATTTCTTCTTGTTTTTTGAATGAGCAATTTTTTTTCACGTGTGGCATTGCATATTATACTGAACTTTGTAGATACAAACTAAAACTAAATATTCTTCACAAAACATATTCATGCACATTTTCAGCATTACAGTTTGGAATAATCTTGGACTAGTTCCTCTAAATAAAATAATTGGTTTTATCTACGGTAACAATTTTAGCTTGCATATCTGTCATTTTTATTATATAAATTGTTGTTTTTATAACATTGACCGTGAACATTGATATGTCAACTTGAAAGTGAACTTGTATGCCAATGTGATCGAGTTTGGTGTAAATTTGATCTTTTCACCGTAACTGTGACTTATTCTTATGGTGACAACTGCTTCCTTTTTAAATAGTGGAAAGGGTTACCTTACACCGGAATGTCACGGAAGCATCGCGGCGGTTGACACATGTGTAGCAGTAAACGCTTACTTTATCGCGAGCACCTGGTTTCACTTCTAGTTTTTTAATAGAAGTTCGTGATGTTTTCATTTTTAGTTAATAAATGTAAATTTGTTAATTTTGCTGTGTGCGTCCAAGGTTTTCTTACTGTTTTCAAATGTCCATGGATCTACGGCTTTAGAATATCGTCTAGATTTTTCGTTTTACTACATATATATATATATATATATATATATATATATCAATAAGTAAGTAAGTCAGTCAAAAAATCTTTATTTTGATAATATTTAATTCTATATATATTATAACGTCACCTTTGCTGATTAAAACTGGGTTGTTCGAAACACGTGTCCAGAGGAATATGTTAACAATTTCCTATATTGACTACGCGCACATTTAAAATTTTGGCAAGGCAATTTTGTGTTATTGTTTGAGTAAGGTTTTTTTATCATAACCATCGCGATATTTCCCCGTTTCAAATTTGGCTCTGTAACTTTGATTGACCCAAGTCTTGTCTATTCTAAATAAATTTTCTCTATAGCGTCCGTTAATGACGGCTGCTTCAAACACGATCTGGGATTCGGGACGGGGTTGGCTCACACAGAGTATTGACTCTTTTATCTTTTAAATATCATATTTATCGGAGGCATGTTTCAGATTGCATTTTTGTATATATGTTTAATTTATATACATGTATCAATAGGATATCAATTTCTAAACAAAATCAGAAATGAAATGGCAGCAATAGTTTTAAAAAAAATAATGATTAACAACGAAAACCAAAATATGTCGATTTTTTAATTTTTTCTGAAACAATCTTTTTTAAAAATTATATTTTATGATTATATTTAAGACACACAAGAATAGTAATTGACGCAGATGTCATTTATCAAATATGGACAAACTAATGAAAGATACTGATCGAGAACCAAAAGTTTTATAAAAGGACTTTAACGTTGATAGAATCAACGGAATGCATCAGCATTCGGAAATCTTATTACAATTTAAGAGAGATGCAGAGTCGATCGTCCAGAAAACTAATTTATAGCACACAAACTGGCACATGGCCATGTGAAAGTTACATAAATTATTGACATAACGATGCATCATGTTTCTTTATGTATCCCATGCGTTTGGGAAAATAAACCTTCAGGAACAATCAAGTCTTATATTATAACGATAATACATGATAATATATTTTAAACATACCAATAGCACAAGTTACACCATCTGTTTGCAGGTAATATCCATTGTTACAGCTACACCTATAACTTCCTGCAGTATTAATACATGATTGGCTGCACAGTGTCGCATCTACTACACATTCATCTATATCTGTAAATGATCAGAAATATTCTGTTTTCGTTAGTTACAGTTTTACTAGATTAGGTAGGAAAGAACAAGATGTGTGAAATCAGCAAAACGAAAGATATTGACACACCAATACTAAACTTGATTACATATGTAGGTAAAATAACACAGAAAACGTCTAATAATAGATAACTTACAAGTTTAGTTGAACATAAGAGAGAAGGAGGGTGCGCCAATCTTATAAGACATAACTTTCTAATGACGAACTATGCACAAAAAGCAAAATATTCTTAGGGATATTAAATTAAGAATTTAACAATTTACAGTTTTTTCACACATTGTATGTAACACTTTTATATATCATCATCATGTTACTCTAACGTGTACTACTTCATCTCAATCTTACCTGTATTACAGTCGGTACCAGTGTATCCTCTTTCACAAATACAAATATACTTATTTACTAAATCCAAGCACGAGCCATGTACACAAGGGGATGGATCGCATTCGTTGATATCTAAAATTGTAAATTATTTTTTGCTGTGGATTTTATAGTTTGTTCTGTTTTGTACAAATTGATGATTATTCTCACATTATATTTTAATTTTAGTAACTTTACAAACATTGAACATATCAAATATACGAATGACAGCAAATATGCAAAGAATGACTGGCAGCAGCTCCAGTGAATCGTTTAAAATATATACAGTTGGAATCTGATTTACAGATATAAAACTGTTTGGTAAAGATTCGGTACCTAAACAACTCACTTATATTGCATATCGGCCCGGTGAAACCCTCATTACAATTGCACGCATAGCCATTCTTTTTGTCAATACAAGTTCCACCGTTGAGACATTGTGCTTGCTCACATTCGTTGGTTTCTGTTAAAATGCACAATAATTAAACAAAATTGTAAGAACTTAGGACAGTAAACCTAATTATATTTACAAATATATTTCGTAAAACAATACTTTCAGGTCATAATCTGTTGAATGTTCGTTATGGTTTTTATCAAAATGTTGTATATTTGTAATTAATTTTCAGTGAAGAGATCATTTTAAAGCTTTAAGTTCAGAACTATAGTGAATGTATAGATTGATTGAGCTATTGATCTACCTCTGAAGACATAGGAGTAAAAATGCACCTTGAAACATAATACTTTGCTCAAATTTGTAAAAGTGATATTGACCTTTTGCGCACAGAGACATTGATTGAAAAATTATATTCACTGGATCCGTGTTCAAAAATAAGTCGATATGTCATTAAATAATAAAAAAATTATGGCCAACATATTTCGGTAGATACTTGGTTGCATTTACCTCAACAGAAATATTGACCTCGGACTTAGTATGAACCTCATTCAAATGCAACATTGTATATGATAAAAAGAATGATAGAAAGAAATATTTAATTACAAATTCTTATTCCCCTGCTGTATGCTTGTTAGATATGATTTATTATAGTCTCGTCTATTCTAAATATATTTTCCACTTCAAGTCCGTGACTACTGTTTATTCGTAACTTGGCTGTGTGTCGTGGGAGAGGTACGCTCACTCATTGCTTGGTTTGACGTCTTTTTGTATTTGGAATGGGTTAAGTATAACAACAGTACACAGGCTCATCGACTACGACTTCAGACGAAAGTGACGAAAAATCTGGTTTCATTGACGTGAGTACAATATCTTGACAATCCTCTCCTTTTGAATGTTAGAATAGCGCATAAATTCAATATAACACTTTTTTACTCTACCGCTTTTATACATCATTACCATAACATGCGTGTGTACAAAGGAAAAAGAGAAAATTATCAGTTTGTGAAAACTAAACCTTCAAGAAGGTCAAGGTCTACTTCCGTATTCGGTACAATAAATGTCCCCCAAGAGCACGATAGATATTTTCGCATAATAGTTTCAGAATGGACAACACATAGGATCCCTAAAAGGGGGAGTGCATTTGCAGAATCCCATCCTAACAATAAAAAAGTAGCCAAGTACACAATAAGCAAAATAATGGGTACGTTCTTAATTTAGGATTACATGTTTATAATAAAAACATAAAATTTAAAAACAAAAATACTCTATAAAGAATAAATTTATTTAACAAAGACAAAGAAATGTTGACAAGACTACTTTTTATAGTATTGTTGGGGTGTGGTTTTATTCATTTTCCCCTTCGAGTCCGTTGTTGACGGTTGATTTGGAGCTTGGCATCGGGTCAAGGGCGGGGTCCTCTCACAAATTTGGTTTGTTTAACATATATTGTAATGCCCAAACTAAAACAGTCTCATTTGGCTGGTTAGCTTTGTGGTGACTTTTAGATGTAGCTATTGTTTGTTTTCAATAGCGTTTGTTATGTTTATCCTATTTCTTCTTGTTTTTTCTAAAATAGTGTCTTTTCTAGAGGTTTCAACATTTACATTGGTGCATTTATTAGGAATTTATGAGAATTTTTGTTCATACAAACACTGAAAATAATCTTTGGGAAATCCAACATATGATTTCAGAGTATAATGTGTTTTACATTTTCACCTTCCATGTTACTCATGACAACATGTAAAAAAAGAAAATTTTTATGCTTACCTGTTTCACACCTCAAACCCTGAAAACCTGTTCCACCACAATCACAGTAGAAACTGTTATAGCTGTCGACACATTTTCCGCCATTTTTACAAGCCGTGTTATTTAAACATTCATCAATATCTGAAGTAAAATTTCAATTAATTAAGTCAGAGGTATCTTTATTTCCGTAAAACGATATCATCTAACGACTTATGTTTTGCATTATTTTACCTAAGAAATAGTGTAGATAATAAAGTTATTAATGTATTTAATTCTTCTTCATTGAATAGGCTAAGAAATTCTATTAAATTTACTCACTTATATCACAATTAATCCCTTTGAAACCTGCATGACACGTACAAACACCTGTTCCCCGCCAATCACAAGTTCCGTGCTTACACGTATCTATGCATTCAGTGCTGCCTAAGAAATCATATTTAGCACTCCTGTGTTAATAACTTTCTTCATTATGCAGATAATTTTCAATAATTTATTTTCTTTGTCAAATAATAGTTGTGTTACACTATTATCAAATACACACACTCAAGCCAAATTAATGAAGATAAACACGTTGAAAATTAAAACAAAAGGCCAATTTGGGCCTTAACGTCCGTCTGGATTAAATACGCATTTGGTATTTTAATACTTTTGACCCGAGGGTCATGCCTTGAACAGCCTCTAGTTTATAAGAATATTTTTGAATGGTCAAATGTTCCCCCTTCTAGCTCCTACATTGACACCCCTTGGAGCTGAGCCCCTTCATTTGAACAGATCGTTATCCCCTCCCCCTAGGGATACTACCTACCAAGTTTAGAAAAAACTGGTCAAGTGGATTAGGAGAAAAAGTCGAAAATGTGAATAGTTAACATATTTGCTACATTGTTGAACTTTGACCCGATAACCTAGTTTACCCTTGGTCCACGTCTTAAACTAAATTGGTTCTTCGTGCCCTAAAATTACTACATAACAAAAAATTAAACTCTTGATTTTTTAGTTGAATTGGAAGATTTTTTTAATTTTGTCAAATCCCCACACCCCTTTTAGCCCCTCTAATGGCACCCTCTAAGTGCCTAGCCCCTTCATTTTAACTAATATGAACTCCCTTGTCCTAGTTCCTCCCACCAAGTTAACATATTTGCTATACAGTTGAACTTTGTCCCGAAAACGCGTAACCTATTTTTGACCCGTAGGGCCATGTTTTGAAGGAAAATTGTTCTCCGTGCACTGGAGTTAATACATGCCAAAACATTAAACTGTATACATTCTAGTTTGGTATAAGAAGATTGTTGAAATTTTGACACTTTGGTCTCTCTAGTGGCGCCCTCTAGGGACCGAGCCCTTTCATTTGAACAATCTATATCCCCCTCCATTAGGGATACTTCCCACCAAGTTTAGATGAAATTGGTCAAGTGTCTGAAGTAAATAATTCGAAAAAACAAGACGATATTCTAAAGCTGTAAGTCCGTGAATATTAGCAAACAAAAGAAAAACATTGGACGCACACAGGAAAAAATAACCAAATATACATGTATTAGCTAAACAGGGAACATCACAAACTTCTATTAAGAAAGAAGTCAAGCATGTGAATAGTTTATATATTTGCTCTACTGCAGTAGTGTTTTGAACGTTGACCTTAAAACATGAAGCCTAAGTTTGGTCCCAGGGTCATACCTTGAATAATCTTCGTTCGCTATGTCCTAAAGCATACCTAAGCAATATGCTCTAGACTTTCCAGTAAAGTATGCAAAAGATTGTTTTAAATTTGCAAAAATTCCCCCCTTTTGTCCCATAGTGGCGGCCATGGGGGCCGTGCCCCTTCATTTGAACAAATCTTAATCTCCTTTCCCTAGGGATAAGAAATTGGTTGAGTGTTAAAGGAGAAGAAGTCGACATGTGAAAAATTTATGACGGACGACGGACGAGATTTGTATGAGAAAAGTCCACCTTCGACCTTCGGTCCAGATGGAATAAAAGCAAAAGTTAGTACCCTTAAAACAACACTATCACATACAAACACTGTAAAACAAAACTGAAATGTGCAGATAATTTTTAATAATTTGTTTCTTTGTCAATAAATAATTGACATCCTTCTTTGCCTCATTGAAAAATATACATTATGTTGATTATATATATACACACCCACTAGCAAAGTTTATGAAGGTGAACACCTTAAAACAACACAATCACATACAAACAGTTAAACGATACTGAAATGTGCAATTTGTTCAAAGCCATTCCTGTTTTTTAAAAAAGGGAAAAGGGAGAGATTGACGGTTAAAAAAGAACTAAACCCATCGAACAATGACACAAATGAGAACACCGCACCTATTTATCTAGTCCACACAGCTATATGTTGGTTGTATAACACTAAATGCCAAATATTATAGGTTGTTATAATTGCAAAATGTCTTTATTGTGCAATCATTACCTTCCTAATGTTCTTATTGTTTCTGTCTTCACTTTCTCTGGATTTTACGTTTGGACAAATTTGTAATTATCTATCATTATAATTGAGTTTCATGTATATTGTACCTTACTGAATTACACAATTTTCATGTACATTGTATAAAATCAATAAAATTCTAATTATCTGGCATATATTTCATAATAAAATAGACCTGCTTTGATACAAAGTATGCCTGAAATAAAAACAGTATGAGTGGAATCAACAGAACGAGAGACATTGACAAACAAACAATAACTGCATCAAACAATCAAGCGCCAGAATGTTCTTTATACACAATATTGTTAATCATCACTTGTTAATCATATTCTTAAATCGAAAGTAGATTATATTTAAAGTGTACTCACCTGTTGTCGTTGTAGGTGTTGTTGTTGCTGATGACGATGCTGTGTCCGCTTTTGTTGTTTGTGAAGTAAGTGTTGTTTGTACAGATTTTGTTGATAATTTTGTAGTTTCAGTTTTAGGAGGAGCTGTAGTTGTTGGTGTTGGTGTTGGTGTTGGTGGTGGTGGAGGTGGTTGTGATGCAGTAGTTGTTGGTGCTTTACTTGTCGATAGATTTGATTTAGTTGTCAGTAGTGTTGTTCTAGTTGTTGTTGTTGGTTGTGTTGTCTGATTGTTAGGCTTTAGAGTCAACGTTGTTGTTCTAACTTTTACAGGTGTTGTTGATTCAGTTGTAAATTTGATTGCAATACTGGATGATGTTTCATTTGTTGTTTCAGTTGATGTTTTCGTAGGCGTGGATTTGTTAATGACTGTAGTTTTTGTTATGACAGGTGATGATGTTGTTTTAGCACTTATTGATTGCGTTGTTTTTGACGTCGATTCGGTTGTTGTTGGCAGCGATGTTGTAGTTGGCATACTTTTATTTGTAACATTGGTTGTTTTATGAGTTGTTGGTGTAGTCGGTATTTTCACAGTTGTCCTTTTTGTAGTCGGTTTTGCTGTTGTTGTAACGTTAGGGACACCTTAAACAAAAAATAATGTACATGAACATATCAATTGTGTCTTTTGCGATTTGGAATATATCAAAATGAAGAATATTTACTCTTAGATGTTACCCATTAGTTGTTTCTATCAAACGGAACATTGACATGCAAGGTTTTCCAAATAAAATTCAATAGATCGAAGCATCAATATGTAGAATACAATATTGTTGAAAAAAGGGAATGATTAATAATAATGCAATGAAAAACACATACAAATACAAAACATATTTCAAAACTTCTTATATTAATGGTAAATATTTACTGAGTTTAACATTTAGGTTTTATTATGATCTTCAGCATTATTTAAAGAAAATATATTGTTCAATATCGAATCAGAAATTACAAACATACCAAACTTGCATTGTTTCCCATCAGAAAGAAGAGTGTAATTGTCCGCACACCCACAGATGTAGCTGCTCCCCTTAGGAAAGCATAATTGGGAGCACAGATTATTGTCTGGTGCGCAAATAAAGTTCTTATCTATGAACAAAAAAAAATTTAAACCATAATTTCACATGAATAGATATGTAGCATTATAAAACAAGAGACCCATTGGGCCTTAACGTCCATCTGGATTGGCATTTGTATACTTTTGACCTAGATTATGTCAACTTTTCCCCCTTTCGGGTACCGAAGTGGCACCCCCTCGGGCCCGAGCCCCTTCTTTTGAACAAATCTGAATTCCCGTCCCACAAAGATGACTTCTACCAAGTTTGGATGAAATTGGTTTAATAGTTTTTGACAACAAGTCAAAAATGTAAATAGTTAATTATTTACTATAGTGTTGAACTTTGACCCCCAAAAGTGTAACCTTTTTTTACCTTAGAATCACGACTGGAACAAATTTTATTCTCCATGCCCTTAATTTAATACATACCGAAACATTAGGCTCTAGGCCTTCTAGTTAATTAGAAGAAGATTTTTGAAGTTTTGACAAATTTTCCCTTTTGGCCCTGGGGACCGATCCCCTTCATTTGAACAAATCTGAATCCCCTCCCCCTAGGGATACTTCCTACCAAGTTTGAAATGGATTCAGTGGAAGAAGTCGAAAATGTGAAAAGTTTACGACGTACGATGGATTTTTATGAGAAAAGTCCACCTTGTACCTTTGGTCCAGATGGACTAAAAAGAGAACATATGTGTACATTATTTTTACATTTATATGTACAATTACAGAGTAAGAATTATTTTCAAAACCACTAAGGATTAAAGCGAACATTGCGCATGAATATATATCATCTTTGTTGTCATATAAAAGTATACCGTAGAGTGTTTTATTTAACGACGGCTTCGATATCAACGTCATTTTGATACAAATTTGATTGCTGTAAAATGTCTTGATTTCTTTTAGATAGTGTATATGTCCTTCAATTTTAAGAAATTGAAGTGCTCTTATTGTGTGACTTTATTTGTTTTGTATTCGAATATGTCTCCAGTTAATCTAAAATATTTAAACCAACCTAGAATTCAAAAAAAAACTTTTGATGCAGCATAAATTCTTCGTAAAACGTATAGTGTACTTTTCGGCATCTAATGTGATTGGTAATATCAACGTTTTCTAAAAGATGTGTTATATATTGTCATCCGTATGTTTTAGGCGTACCTGAAGTTGGTTTGTATAAATGAAGGTCGCTCAAACGTCGAAACACTTGGGATGTAAAATTTTTCCTTTCAGATCCATCCAAATTCATTCTAACCAATGCTCTTAAATTTAAAAATTGCATTTTGTATAACAGCATTATAAACAGGGTCACAGTAAAAGAGTAATTGAAAAATAAATGATTATCAATTCAAATTCTAAAACGATTTTCTATACAGTCAGTCATCAAATCAAACGGTTATTTTAATTTAAATGTGAAATAAAATCACATTCAGTCAAACACGCTGAATAAGTTCTTTTTCCATTCCAGAAACATAAATGAAATCAAACAATATTTAACGCACTAGAGAATCAGACTCTGTAAGAATAAGTTATACTTTGTAAAGCAGGGGTACATGTATTTTGTGATCAAAAACAACATTAGTGAATTCCCCTACATATTTGAAAAAAATGAGTATTCATTCACTAACTAGCACCAAATAGGTACATTGAATTATATAGGTAAGAAAACTACAACTAAATCAGAAAAGTAATACACAATATGATATGGTTCTGACTTATGAATCATCCACATCTCAATTCATTCGAAAAAATGAATTGGACTTCATGAAATTAAACTAAATTACACTTAGAAATACTTTAGTGTTATATGGAAGATCAGAACTTCAACATAAAGTATAGAATTAAAAACTACAGAAAATACACTAAAAGTTTTTTCCCAAATTATTCATAAATTCGTTTTGAAAGTTCATACCAGTTTTATTTAAAACGCATTAAATTAGTCAATAGCAATATTAAATGAATTACGAAGCGTAAAATTAGAATTTTTTATTTTTCATTGACGTGCTTTTTCAATTAGGTCGCCCATAGAAAGAGGGAAGTTATTTCACTTGTGCATAAACAGACATGACAAAAAGCAATGTGATTAAGATACCCCTAAAATACAGTATACATTCCAAAGGTGGGTCAACAACGGTCGCTCAAGAGAAAATGAAGTTATACGAGCAGCACGAATATAGATTGGACAAGCTTTATTCATAACTGTATGCATATTGAGCACACGGCGGGTGTAAAGAGTGGTGACTGATCCTTATAATATTGCTGTTTCCCGGTAAAACCAACATCAAATGTCGAGTACTTACTTAGTGTGCCATGAGCTTAGAAATATGTAGGTCTTGTAAACAGCGATGCCGAAAGCATGATATCCAGGCAAAGTAACAATGGTCCGTCTTCTTTCTCCAGTAATTGTTGATGTTTCGATCTTGTCAGTTGATGCATCGCACCAGTATATAGTACCATCTTGAAATAAAATACATATCCAATTTATTGAAAGTCTGTTTTTCCGTATGAGTATCCTAATTTTCATTCAAGTGTCAATGTTAATCACACTAATGTTTTTTGAATATCTTTTTAATTTTTACGTATTTTTTACTTCAACCTAAGTGATAAATGATAAGTATAAAATTAAAACCAATCAGAATTGAGATTGCTTTACTTTGTGCCGGATAAACTATATTCGACTGAACATGGAAGAAAGTTAGGAAAGAGTAAATATATCATCACAATAGACGCTATACAAGAAACAATTGATATTAGGTGTGTCAATGAGTGTTGATGGTATCATTGCACGTGTCTATGCTAAGAGGTTTGTATGTGAAATCATAAAATCCAGTTAACATAATAATTCTGATAATTCTCGCGATATAAGTGCATGCCAAAATAAATATTCTTGATATTATTAAGGTATCACAATTAACATTTAAACATTCAATGTAATATCATAGAGGTTTTTATCTGTAAAATCAAGTCTACTGTTGTTTATTTTTTATTAAGGTATCACAAGTAACATTTAAACATTCAATGTAATATCATAGAGGTTTTTATCTGTAAAATAAAGTCTACTGTTGTTTATTTTTTTAATAAGGTATCACAATTAACATTTAAACATTCAATGTAATATCATAGAGGTTTTTATCTGTAAAATAAAGTCTACTGTTGTTTATTTTTTTAA
>JAUMGZ010165566.1:0-15674 GCA_032359645.1 Pododesmus macrochisma
GGAGATTCTGACGGTCCAGTGTACGGGATTGTTGGTAGGAGATTTTTACGGTCCAGTGTACGGGATTGTTGGTAGGATATTCTGACGGTCCAGTGTACTGGATTGTTGGTAGGAGATTCTGACGGTCCAGTGTACGGGATTGTTGGTAGGAAATTCTGACAATCCAGTGTACGGGATTGTTGGTAGGAGATTCTGACGGTCCACTGTACGGGATTGATGGTAGGAGATTCTGACGGTCCAGTGTACGGGATTGTGGGTAGGAGATTCTGACGGTCCGGTGTACGGGATTTTTGCCAGGAGATTCTGATGGTCCAATGTACGGGATTGTTGGTAGGAGATTCTGACGGTCCAGTGTACGGGGATATGTTAACATGACATGACAGAGATCTCTATGTAAAGTTATGTAAACTGTGTGGTAAGGCTGTTCAGTGGTACTATGATCCTTCTATTTGTACTATCCCTACTGTATAATACATATTTTCCGTTCGTGTTGCAGATTTCTTCTTGTCCTGATTACATAAATCACTAGGTATTTGGCCTTTGATTTTTTGTCCCTAAACCATTGAAATTTTCTTGAAGTAACGACGTTAAATACTAATAAAAACAAACATCAGCCTGACACAATAGAAAATAACAAACATACCAAGTTTAACTTCATCTTGAAGATATAAGCTTAAGCGAAAATTTTTATATTAAGTAACATTGACCTTGACCTTTGACGAATACACCCAAAGTCAATAGAATTTTCCTTTTCAAATGAAAACAAACAAACCAACATAGCTTTGATTAAATTCATCATAGAAACTCAAAAGATCATACGAACTTGTATACAGACGGACAGACATTGGCGTCCCCCCTTTACGAACGTGTTTCAGTTTTCCTTGTGTTGAAGTCATGCTCTAATTATGATAGCACATTTTTGGGAATGATAATGTGATGGTGGATTAAAAACTGTCTTGGTGTGTTTGTATTGTCGTTGTTGGTCTTTGGTAGTTTTGATTTATTGAGCGAGTTGTTTAAACGACTGATTCATCATAAAACGAAATATTTAAACTATTGATAAATAAGTGATGTAAAATGGAACAACAAAAGAATGATCAGGAAAAAAATACGGTCATAGATTCAAAAATTAGTTAGCAAGTTCAGTTTAAAAAAGGCGAACACAGAACTAAATGAAAAGTCAACTAACTCATGATCATATAACAATACGTGTACGACAATTACAGGAGAGAAAGAAAATTAAAAGGAGATCAAAGCAATACGACAGAAAAAGAACATTTTATCGCGGAAATTGTTTGAGTACCTCGAATTTCTAGACTCTTGGGTCGCTATAGGCTTCATGTTTCCGGTAGAATTACCAGGCAGAATATTTGAAAGTTAGAAGGCAAAGATCAGCATATTCTTCGGTAGGAACGCTAAATTGTAGTAACCAAATATGCTGAAAATTATTAACGATTTTTTTAAGACCATTCCAATGTAAGATCATAACTTCCATTTTACAAATAATTAATTATGGAAACATTTATCGTCAAGATATTAAGATAAAACTCATAATTGCAGAAAATTGCAATAAAATAAAACATTTTTCTTGTAACAGTTACCTACCTTGTTAACAGTGTTTTACGACAGAACCAAATTTGTTTTCTTAAAATATTCACAAATCAACATAAACAGAAGGTATGCATGCATCCATTATATCTGCTGTTACATTAGTGTTGCGCTGTGATGGATTTTCTAACGATGTATCCCGCTTTTTCACCTCAGAGGACTAGGGAATTTAAAGATTGGTACAATAGAGTCTGATGTATAGGACAAAACAAGCATTTTTACAATAGCAACCATAGACATATTCTTGTTCTCAAAGTCTGTCTTGGTTTTGTAGCAAAGTGCTACCGTGTATTTGTATAAAAAAACGTAAGGGGGAAATCTTATCTATAATGCTAGTAAATTGCAAATCCAGTTTACATGTTATAGAGTCATATCGCTTGCAAGTAGATGCTTAACATTCATGTCACAAGTAAATTATCGATCGAGTTATCTGACAGCATAGCTGATGGCCGTATATATGTACTCGTTTTCTCTGTTTAAGTACTATGTAGCCTACAAATAGTGTCAGATATACTTATTTTCTCAATTTTATTTCATGGGAAGGAAAATATACCAACCAGCCAATGTACTGTAAATTTGTGTTTTTCCTTTCGTTGATCATTATTTCAATCATACAGTAGTATATACTAAATACTACTAAAGTCGTAAGTCTATGGATATGGGCAAATGAAGAAAACGGGAGACGCACGCGGACAATGATTGAATTAAAAATGAAAAATTGTGAACTTAAAAAAAAGAATGGATGCGGAACGATGCGTTTAGGAAGAAGTAAGCGATTCCTGCTATGTATGCGTCATAATAAATGTTTCCGTTTTTTTTTTTTTTTTTAAAGAAACTTTATATTAACGAATGATTTATCAGTACATGTAACCGGTCGTTGAACTGGTACATGTACATGTACTTTTATAATAATAAAGAATCTTATGAATGCAATATTATTTTTTACTTTCAATTTGTATAACTATTAGCATTTTTTACTCGATAAATCGTACAAGTTTAGCCTAAAATCGTGAAGAAGCTCTACCTGAATACAAAAGAACTTTCGGGTCAATATTTCGCTTCTCTGAAACTTAAGAATGATCACACTAGCTCCGTGGATGTGAAGAATTGATATTGTAGTGATATGATTAAAGGGCATCGAATAGCTCATGCGTACTTATGAGAGGGATCAAATCTTCAATGTAAATATAGTCAGAAAGGTTAACTGGAAGAGAGCAAACAAAAATCGACATGTCCTTCGTAGGGGGCGCTACGGTTGAACTACAGTTAACAGGGCTATCGGGGGAAATCATGAAATTGACGATAAACCATTACTAAAGAACAATTATAAAAAGGGAAAAACGATCATTCGTTTTTACGAAAGCCAATTGAGCTCATTTTCGCAGGAGAATTTTTTTATTTTTCGCGTAATTACGCGAAACTAACGCGTTTTAACTCGAAACTTACGCGTAATAACGCGAAACTTACGCGTTATAACGCGAAACTTACGCGTAATTACGCGAAACTAACGCGTAGGGTACTGCATGTATATAAATAATTGTATGCTACTTTTTAAAGACAACAGAAATGAAGTACGACAGTTTAGTAAAGTTTTATTTTTAATCTGGGCTATCCCAAGCAAATTTTAAGTTTCTTAGCTTTATTGTTCTTTCTTATTAATGCTATAAGAACTAATTTCTGTGCAGATTAATAATGCGCAGGAGGTAAAATGGATGTCAACACACTCGCCGATTCACCATGCAGTTAATTTGAAATGGTAAAAATAGCAAGTAAAATGAAATAAATAGAAAATTCATATTGTTTTATTGAATATCGATTTATTTTTACTCGTGAGGCAGAATTTCATGATTTATTCACGAATGCGTAATTGAATTCTGCATTAATCGTGAAAAAATTTGATATTTAAGAAAACACTATTAGATATCGTCTATTGATATGTCTTGATTTGGAACCAAGTTTATATTGTTCGAAATACCCGTGCTTGTTTTTTTAAATGGGTAATTGTGACATTTGAGGACCTTGATGCGTCTGCTAGAGGTCAATAGCAGATTAACAGATAACTCAGTTTATTGTACTGCGATCCGATGCATAATTAATTGGGTAAGTGAATTTTAAAGAAACACTAGAATTAAAAATTATTTCACTTATTGTAAATTTTAATATCATTTAAATTAATAAGCTATCTATTACAGTTGGTATTACATTGGGATGATCAAAGTGCGACGCTAAATGACATCTAATGTCATGCAGAATATGCGACGGCTGTGATCAAACATGCATTACTAAAAGAAACTGTAAAATGACTAAGTTTTTATATAATGAGCTCAAATTTAGCCCATATTTTGATATTTGTCTATATTATATCAGAGTGAATTTTGAAATATCGCTCGTGTAGTTTTAATTTCATCCGTACAGTCTCGCAACGTTTGATCAACCCTTGCACGTATATACATGTATAACAGTAATGAAGAAGGATTAAACAAAAGTAAATGAGGTGCCTTGTGAACTTGGATCGTAAGTTAATGCTTCAGTGGATGCCGATGTTTTCTAGCCTCTTTCGTTGTCGTGAGAGTAACGACAATGGCTATGATGACGTAATTTCATTGTTTATAGCACGTGGATTCGATCTCAGTACTAGTACCTGAGACAGATTTATATCGTACCCCTATTTTCGTGAGATTTCCTTGTCTAGTGGACGAGAAAGATTTATATCGTACTCCCTATATCTTAGTGAGATTATTTTGTCTAGTGGACGAGAAATATTCATATGGAAAATGGTGAGATATGGCATGAATACGTAGTTAAATGCAAAATACAGGTGAGAATTCCACTTCGATTTGCTATCGGGGCTTTGCCCGACTTTACGAGCTGTGTGTAAGAGATCGTGAACATTATAATCGATAGTGAAATATATATAATTTATGATAAATGTTAAGCATTCATTTGTTGAGACAACCATGTGTCATAGCTAGATATTAACAAAAAGTAGCTATTTTTCATACTTAAAATTGGTACTCACCTTCTGAACACGTGAACTATCCGCCATCTTGAAATGACCCTTCCATAGCAGGTACAAGACAGTGGACAGTGTCGGTTCATTTCAAACTACTGTTGACCACTTACAACAGAAAACGGCTCGAGAGCCTCACTGGCACAGCAAGCTGCGTTGGACAGAGCTTTTGTGGCTTCTAGGGTCACGTAAGTGGCGAGACAAAGATCGGTAAGATGTGCCCGTGCGGTAGGGAGACACTAAACCTGCAATCACGTGTGTGTTCATTTAAAAAAAACAAAAAGCAACGCCGTTGCATGTCCTATACTTATTGTTTAAATCCCAATTCTTGGTGATGCGTCTTAATGATACTTCTTTTCCTCTTCTGGCAATCTTGGTTTGACCTGTTTTTAATTTGTCAAAATATGATCTTAACTATGAAACACGACCGAAGTAAAACGAAATTACGTAGGCAGCGAAAAAATAGGTACTGACAAACAGGATTGATTGTGTATCGTAAAGCACGTCACAGTTCTGAGTAGAGTATTTGAAAGCGCCGTTACACGTACATTTTTTTTACATAGAATGTGCCAATGCGACGTAAACCTAATATTGCAATAATCAACAAGTAAATAAGTTGAATTGGTAACCCCCGCTAGAGTGTATTCTTTCTCCTTTCTCGGGCTAAGATACGACATGCTGTATAATGGTTTTTAGCATCGTGGGTTTGATGAATTGAGGCCTTGTCTATTTTTGATAATAAATCCATGTCAATTAGTCTGTGGCGTGATTTTCAGCGAGACAGCACTATAAAGTCTCCATAAGTGCGCACTGCCGCAAACAGACACCGTCTCGATATGACCTATACAATGAGTTAAAGGGACGCTGAACCCCAATTAACAAACAAACAATTAATAAAATCGTTTTCTGTTGAGCGTCCTTCGGTGACAGTTGATTCGTAGCTAGACCTGGAGTCTTGGACGAGATTCTCTCACAGAGAATTGTATTTCCATCGCATAGATATAATACTTATAGGTTGCTTGTTTTAGTTTGCAGTTTTGTATTTGCTCATTTTTGATATCACAATTCAAATTTTCCCATTCATTTTAAAGAATATGACAAGGGTTATCTTTCTTTTATTACAATCTACAGCTGGGTTTGTGTTACTAATCGTACATCACTTCAGGCATACACACTAGGAGACAAACTAGCAGTGCTATAACATGCTAATACTTATCTAAAGGTGCATTTGAACACTATTATTATTGTTTGTGTTGTTAAACAGACCATGATAATATTCTTGGCAATGTAAATGCACTTTAAAATCTTTCCAATTTACCAAATTTCAAATAAATAAAAATACATTAAAACTATTGAATGCTGTTAAATTGATGGATCAATTTCTTGAAGTGTACATTTATATTACTTATGGCAGTATTGTCATAAAATGTTTTAATTCCGATTTTTGTAATGTTTTTCGCTTATATATTTGTGCTTAATTGCTTGGTTGGTTCATTGATATACCTATGTATTGAGACATTGATTACATAATTATTTTATCTTTTGTGACCATTTTATAACCAATACATTTAATAAACAATACAAATCTACAAGCATATGACACAAACTTAATTTATAGAAATGCTGCTTTTATTTAAAAAAAAATCAAAACTTATAATTGCGTTAAATCACCAAATTAGTATTATTTAAGTATCTTGTATTAGTTTTAGTGTTATTCACCAGCAAGATACATGCGTTTTCACAAAGCTGGCACGAATATCGTCATGCCACTAAATGCATGTTAAATTAACTTGGACAACTTCGAAACATTCCTAGATAAAGCTTCCTTTGTTTAATCCGTCGGCCTGTTGAATAATATATATTAGATACAACTCAAGACATTTTGACCACCTGTGAATGTACATAATAAACTCTGTGTCGTAAGCAAGTAAGTATTTGTAAATAGTAAACCGAATTCTAGTAACTTTTGATATATCAATTGTCGCCCATGGGACGCGTTTACGCTGGCCGTGTAAATAAATGTTGTTAAAAATCAAAAGTTATCGTGCCTTTATTTGAGTTCTACTTGACCAAATACACAGAAGAATGCCAAAGTAATCTTTAACGTAAGATTGCACTTGTATGTTTCCGGGAGACTTATATGACCGCGAAACTAAGCTTGGCAGTGTTAAATCAGCAAATATTTGAAACACTAACTGTTCGATATGCACACAGATTTAAAATATTAAAAGATTATATTAGCTAGTTTTCAAAAAGCTTCTCGTTAGCTAAATAACCATTCATTAATAACTTTTAACGAACTGCTTGGTAGTGAGATTAACAGAGCAAAAGACAATGACGTATTAATAATTTTGATCGTATTTAATAAATTTAATTTGCATTTTGATTGTAATGATAACAATACAAACATTTGAAAAATAGTTTACATTTTTCAAATGATAACCGTCTCTTGCATACAAAATAAGCGATATGACTAAAACAGGTGAAAATTAATCTAGCTACCTGCTGCCTAAACAAAACATTTTTGAGGGGAAAAGACTATTTAAGGTAGTCATTAGATTTGCCTCCTCTCTATTTCAAAACCTGTTGGTACCCTCAGAAATTGTTATCAATCTGGTTAACAAAAATTGTTATACCTTTTTGAATGATAAACTATAAAAATGTGAATGGTTTGTCATTGTTAATAAACTAATAAACCTATATATTTTTCATCGGTGTAGCAAAGCCCTATACAGCCTTACTTGAGAGCGATGGCAGTTATGAGACTGTAAACGCCATTGCTCTAACACGTGACGTCAACAATGCCGTTCCAAAATATGACGTCATAATTTACTGAAATTGACAATTAGGCTGTTCGAGTAATTGATCATCCAGGTGCCGTTATTCAAGGATATTGGTAATTCGATACATTTTCTGCTGTCAAACAACGTCAAACTAAGTGTACATGAAAAACATAAGCAATAAGCAGCCGTATAGTGTCAATTATACTTTCTTAAAGATTTTAAATGTTTTACAAACAACAGGGCAAATTTACATAAAATGTTCAAGACGAAGTCTTTTTTGGGAAATTACAACGTTGTGAAGGGGATTTTCAAAATAAAAGACTAGTTTTGCTTTACCCTAAACTCGACAAAAGTGAACCAGCCTCTTGAAATTTCTTTATAATCCTGTGTACTTGCAGTTTAGATATCTTCTTATCAGATGAATGTCGTTTCTGAATTGTCCTAATAACAGTTATCCGAGATCAAGACTATAGGTACAACTGTACCATTTCTTTAGCTTTCTGCTTTGACGTCGCCATGTTGAATAACACTAATAGCAGTATGATGATGTCATCTAAGCATAACACAATAATGACGTCATATCCCCCTAATTTTTAGTTCATGAAAAGAGATTAAAATGATAAAAGTTTGATAGTATATTATTATACAAATAAGAATTTTAGAGCAAATCGAAATGGTATCACATATTATAGATAACCCTGTATCATGAAGTTTGGAGTACTATTTCTTACTTTGGGTATTCTTTTGCAAAATTGTAAATGCATTTTTTCTGTCATTTGAAGATTTTCATATCCCCAAACTTCTGACCTGTTTTAAAAAAGTATTGGTTCTACCATTGCATCAAAGATTTTTAATTGAATATCCACGGAAATAGCTATATATGGACTGGTTTCTTATCTTTTTATAAACTGCAAATAAGGATTTTTGAGCTGAGTCAACAAGACTTCGTCTCTGAAAATGAAGGAATCGTGAATGTATTACCATATTGTCTTTTTCAAAGTTAGTATTTGAACAGAGGTCAAAAGTTTTCGTATTGCATAATATTAAATTACATATATAGATGAAAGTGTGTGTGTGTGTGTGTGTGTGTGTGTGTGTGTGTGTGTGTGTGTGTGTGTGTGTTTGTTGGGGGGGGGGGTGGGTGTGGGGTTTAAATTTACGTGTATGTGTGTATGTGTGTACGTTTGTGTGAGAAGTATACCAAAATCAGACATAACGATTTTACATGATAGATTCTCATACCAAAAGTTTTTTTTAAAAAAAAAACATATAGTAAATTTATGTTTCAAGTTTGATACGGTACCTTTAACTTTACAGTGAAGATTAATCGTATCCGTATATACTAATCATATTATATAAAATAATGGATAGTTGTATAGTGATAAAGATTGAATGTTTGTAATTATATTGTAAGAGGATAAGCCAGTAGCTACCCATCTCTATACCATAAGGTCTGGGTAAATAAACAAAAAACAAACAAATACGATTTCGTCTAGCATTAACAAAATTCACATTGTATTTGAAAGTAATACCTAAGTATTATAAAAATCAACTATATATAATTCTATACCTTGGAGTTTGAAGCTAAGTTTCAGTTTTAATTTCTTTTTTAATTTCTTTTTACTTAATACCATAACTTACTTGTCAATTGTAATAAGACACAAATAAAGTCACAGGTAGGTCGTTAATTGTAATACGCCAGTAAGACACAATTAAAGTCACAGGAAGGTGGTTAATTGTAATACGTCAGGAAGACACAATTAAAGTCACAGGAAGGTGGTTAATTGTAATACGTCAGGAAGAAACAAGTAAAGTCACAGGAAGGTGGTTAATTGTAATACGTCAGGAAGACACAAGTAAAGTCACAGGTAGGTGGTTAATTGTAATACGTCAGGAAGACACAAGTACAGTCACAGGTAGGTGGTTAATTGTAATACGTCAGGAAGAAACAAGTAAAGTCACGGGTAGGTGGTTAATTGTAATACGTCAGGAAGACACAAGTACAGTCACAGGTAGGTGGTTAATTGTAATACGTCAGTAAGACACAAGTACAGTCACAGGTAGACCTAGCTAAGGTAGACCATGCCAATGTTGTGAGACAAGCAATAATATGCATTATAGGACTTAACATCTTAATATAAACAGTAACACATTCCGAACAATCATGATTTATCGCATGGTGCATGAGAATATACATGTATACTTGCAGAAAAACGTTAACATGCATAATTTTAAGAACAAAAGAGTTTAATGATTAGTTTAATGATAAAGTTCCTTTGGCTATAGGCAATAAAAGATTCCAAGACGGTCGATAAGGAGTCACCTTATGTTGTAGTTATTTGTCCATACCTTATGATATTTTCTTGAGAACTTGCATGCTATATATAAAGGTATTGAATTCCAAGTAAACTGTATTTTTTGATTTTTTTTATATGCATTACTTTATTCTGATTGGCGTAGACTTATATATACATTGTTATATATTACAAAACAATCAACATACTTTGGAAAAATTACAAATCCAATTTACTGACTAATATTAAGGTTTATACAGGCAAAATAACATGAGAGAACATTGACTCGCACATTTTATTACCAGCGACCTCCTTAACGACAAATAAAATAAAAACGTGGAAAAGTAATAATAACCTAAACAAAGTGTTATTAAATATATACACAGAAACCTTTATGAGCAAACTGACAAAACAAAGAAATAAATCAACTCGATTTCACTCTCACAATCTTTTTACTTTGGGCTAAATAACTACTAAATGTAACAACAAGAAAGCTATAGAAGAGATAATCGTTTGGGGCAAGTGTATATATGTTATTATTCTCTGTATTTATGTGAAATACTGTTCTCTAAGTTCGATCATACAACACCTCTAGGGCGCGCTTCTTCAAAGAAAATAATATTTAATCTGTTTTGTTTCCCTCTTTATTGATATACTTCATTACAGATTTTTATTCTGTTCATTAAGCTAACAATCTGTCGTTTTTAACAAAATTTGATCTTTAGAAAATATAGATGTTTGGGATTTTGGGTTTGTTGTTTGACTTCCGAATAAAAGACTCTAATAAAGGCGGGATTATGTGCCGAGGTCGGCTCATGA
Source organism: Pododesmus macrochisma (assembly GCA_032359645.1). NCBI lineage: Eukaryota > Metazoa > Mollusca > Bivalvia > Pectinida > Anomiidae > Pododesmus > Pododesmus macrochisma. The sequence goes on from JAUMGZ010165566.1 coordinate 10,515, forward strand.
ATAAATGTTTACATACTGATTCTAGTAAAACTCTTACGCGTATCAAAATTTAAACGTTCAAATCTTTAAATTGTATAGATTGTTATTGAATAAATACCGTGATATTAGCAAAATGTTTCAGATTTAAAATGTTTATCTAAACTATTATTTTTAAATAGTTGACGGATTAGATTTTAAAGATTTTGTAATTTAAGGCGGTCATCACGCCTCGGTATTATATTATACTGTTATCTTAGTTACTTGAGATCCATGTTTATAGAGCACGCTACTTGTTACTTTACAAAGTTTAATTTTACAAGGAGTGCCTAATTAAATTATAATGTATGTAGGTTATGTTCCCTCTAAGTCAGTCTGCCCATGTATATATTGCATGTTCTATTTAGCGACTGTTGGTGCCTGGGTGTTTGAGTGAGTCCTTGGCTGTCTAACTTAATCCATTCAGATCCTGTTTAGACACAGCTATTTACTTTTTAGCCCCGGATACATTTTCTAAATATTTGCATTCTTTAAAATATTAAACATAAATTTCTAATTTTGTTTGTGATTTATAACATTTTTGTTTAACTGTTTTTAAACGATACAGAACTAAGCATTACTGTATGACATATAAAACTACGACCACAATACCTGAAGTTTGAATTATCAGCAAAGGGAGCCAAAAGGGGGGAAATTTGACAAATTTCTTAAATATGTTTCTACTGAACTAGCAGGCTTAGAGCTTAATGCTTTGGTATGTAGTAATTTTAGGACATAGATAACCAAGTTTGTTTAAGCGTGACCGTTGGGTCAAAAAAAAAAGAATTCGCATGTTTGGGTCCAAGTTCAACACTATAGCAAAAATGTTAACTTTTCACATTTGACTTCTTGTCGAGAACTCCTGGACCCATTTCATCCAAACTTAGTACAATGTATCTTTGGGGAATGGGATTCAGATTTGTTCAAATGATGGTGCTCAGTCCCCAAGGGCGCCACTTGGGGCCCACATGGGAAAAAGTTTAATGTGTTGTCTTCAAAAATCGCTTTGTTTGTTTGTTTTATTAAGGTTTAGCGTCCCTTTAACTCATGTGTAAGTTATATCGAGACGGTGGCTGCTTGCGACAGTAAGTACTTCTGGCGACTTTATAGTGCTGTCTCACTAAAATATCACGCCGCAGACACGTTGATATGATACTTCACCCAGTCACATTATCCTGACACCGAGCCAACCAGTCCTCCTCCCACCCAGTAATGCTGTTTTGAAAACCTTTCAAATTGGCTTCATCCTTCTCTTTGCACTTATTTTCCTGTCACATATGCTCTCCTGGTCTTGTGGTGATATGCTGACCTCTGATTTGACCGAGTAGAACCGTTTTAAGACAGAATTGTCAATTGAAATTCATGGTTGTTTTCTTTATTTAAAGAACAGATTTATCGTTTATGATTATGGTGACATTGGGTTAACTCAAATTTGGTGCGTTTAAGATCCTTACTTTTAATTTATGGTTTATGTAGCCGAAACATTCAGAATGAAATGTTTCTATGGACCCTTTTCTATGCAATCCTGCGTTCTGTTGTAAGTCCGCTTTTCTCATTAGCATGCAATATAGGTCTGAGTTTTTATCGTCTGTTTTGTTTAGTTCTGGTAAATAGGGCTTATGGGAACTCTGGCGTCAATGATAATCGAAAGACAAATAGATTCGTTTAAAATTTAAAATTAATCATCTGATATTTACAAAGACGGTGACATGAACTATATTTCAACAAGACCCTGTCTACATTTGTATACTTCAAGGGATACCGTAACTCCGTAGCTGATCTCATCTCTCGTGCATATCCATGTAATGTGGCGTTCACATGTAAGCATACTTCGCTACAAAAACCTTGGGAATTACAACAATAAACTTGGGACCATACTGGGTTGTCTGTAAGTATTATGGCATGGAGCTTACTCATGGATATAACTATTACCAAGTAATCGCTTCTATCTGCTAAAGATGGTCTGATAGAGTCAGCAATGCGATAACAATGGAACCGGATCGCAAAACAGTTTGGTCGTCAGGCAGACATTATGTAACATTCACCAGAGACGTGCCGCCAATCAATAAAGTAGCACAAACTCCCGCTAAAATGAATTTGGAAATACAACATATCTCTCTTAATGTGGTAAAGCTGCTGCATCACTCTAAAATGGGGCCTAATGCAATCAATTCCATATCACTTGTAAATGCCATTATTTTTTCCTAGAAATTCTTTTATAATTTATTTAGTCCGTCGAGTAATTCGGCCCACGTGGTGTTTGTGACGTAATTAAACGAGACATAATTCCGTATCTATACAATTACCCAGTTTCAGTTTAATATCACCTTCTTCCGTTTCCAACATTAAGTACACTTGAGCGTCTTGTTCATGAAAATCACCAAAATATGTCGAATTATCTCTGGTTTGTTCTTAAATATTACCTCATCCGATATGTCTGTTCTGTCACGTTTTATGAAGAATAACATAGAACAAAGAACGTTAAGAAAACACAAATCTATGTATTGTCAGCTTAATTTAAGATAAGGCCAAACAAGATGTATGTTAAAGGTGACATCCAGAAACATAATTGGGGTAGGCAGGTAGGGATTCTTTTCGTAAAATGTGTTATGTTACTCATGACCATCTGAATATGACCACACTACTGTTTTTATATAGTACATTGATCATAAAAGGTGCATTCTGAAACAAATTCTGTTTTACGTGCCCAACCAACCAGATTGCATAGTGTGTACCATCTTAAACCGGACACAAACACATTAGATATTTCCACAATAAGATCGGTCGGTAATGTTTATTTTTTTGTGAGAGCCAATAAAATGGGTATGGTCGGGACTGGTAAAGTTGTTTTTAAAGGGAATCCGACACACACACACACACACACACACACACACACACACACACACACACACACACACACATATATATTTTGCCTTATCAATTTGGGTTGAAAAATACAACTTTCTCTTTTTGGTCATCAAACGGATCTGTTCAACAATGTTAAAGTATATATGAAACGTGTAATACAAAAAATGAAGATAATGCCACATTAGGTTTCCAGCCAAGTTTTGCCACAATATGTATACGTTGCATACCTCTTTTGAAGCTACCTACGTATCTAAGCATTACTAAGCATGCACTACCGGACGAATTATATATATTTAAACAAAGGATATGTGTCTGTACAATAGTTGTAGATTATCTAAATATGAAGTAGATTTAACGTCATATTTTTAATTGTACTCTGCAAAATGCGATGCAGAAATTGAAAATGACGTTTGTTCTGTACAAACTATCACTTTAAAGTAGCAGTATAAAGCTAAATGGCCTGGACTGACACATAACTTGTCGCTTGATTGTTTTACGATACACATAAACCGTCCAAGCACATATAATTAAGGTGTTTGATGTTTCCTGGAAAACAAGTCGTGTATCTGGCGGTGTTTTAAGATTGCATGTGCGTTAGTCTGTATCCGTTCATTAGCGCATTACTCAAAACTTTCAAAAGCAAAAATAGAATCTGAAATTTAAGGAGAACATCAACGCATCGATGGGGATTCAAGACACGATGATCAAAGAGAGTGTCGAGGGAAGCACACTACCGATTCAGCTCCCCATCGCGTAGAATAACCCATGGTTCTGTTGGAGTAGCGGTTCCGTCCCCCGGGTGTCTTTTACTCGAGGTTACAGCACGCACCTTCATAGGATATTGGATGAATGTAACACTTATCTGTCGTGATTCCACTGTGACTAACATTTGTAAAACAAGAATTAAAACAGATACACATCCATTTTTACGGGCAATACAACACGGGAATCATGTTTATCATTCTAAACTTAATTCTATTTAAACTACAATGGAATACTGGCAGATGAGTCGGCATGGCGTGAATTAGGAATCTAAAGTACATCAACTGAGATGATAACACGTAAAAGTTAACTCCCGGTGCCCTGGGAGCCAGATCAATTACTGTTATTAATGTTAGACTAAATATTTAGGGGATGTTATGCTCTCAAAACCATTTCCACTAATAACACTATTCCTGAAATTCCTATAAATTATTTATCTTGTCATCAAAACATGGTTCCTTTTCACAATTCTGTTTGACGCGTTCCCACATTTATTGGATCTTTTTGGTAGAATTACCGATCTCACTTAAGATAGAGAAAGTTTGGGAATGAAATGTCAGAACGGAATTCGGTATATCCTTTTATGAAATGACTTTTTATGGAAATTAAGATACAGTAAATAATCATGATCAAATAAAACATATGTAGCTCAAGCATTTAACGTTACGTTATACCTCAAATCGATGTAGATGTTAAGATAAAAACGATATGTGTATTGTTTAAGTAATATGTTACATATCTGTTTTAGCTAAGCATAAATCTGTCAAAACCAATACTCATTACCATGGTAACTGCAACCTCTTAAATGTAAGATTTTAAAGGCTAGTTAAGAAAATGATATCTAATATAAGGGTCTCAAAGTTATAAAATTACAAAATGGTTGATTTTCAATCAACACAGAAAGTGAAACCATTATAGTAGTTCCTTAACATTCTGCTGTGTTCAAGATATTCTCTAAAATCCCACGATTCTATGTTATATGTATTATTTTACTGTTAATTTCTTTAATAAAGCTAGAACGACAAACCTCACTATGATGAAAAGATATTTAGCTATAATGGGTTACCGAGGTTTGTAGTTATATAAGAATGAAACTGGTTCATTTAGTACTTTTGTTGCGTATCTTGCACTACTTTGTTGTATATCTTGCATTACTTTGTTGTATATCTTGCACTACTTTGTTGCAAATCTTGCACTACTCTGTTGTATATCTTACACTACTTTGTTGCATATCGTGCACTACTTTGTTGTATATCTTGCACTACTTTGTTGTTTATATTGCACTACTTTGTGGCGTATCTTGCACTACTTTGTTGCATATCTTGCACTACTTTTCCTATCATCGTTGCGTATCTTGCATTACTTTGTTGCGTATCTTGCATTACTTTGTTGCATATCTTGCACTACTTTGTTGTATATCTTACACTACTTTGTTGCATATCTTGCACTACTTTGTTGTATATCTTGCATTACTTTGTTGTATATCTTGCACTACTTTGTTGCAAATCTTGCACT
>JAUMGZ010165577.1:0-15672 GCA_032359645.1 Pododesmus macrochisma
AGCGAAAGCGAGCACTGTAAACGGACGGATGACAATTTTGGAAGAGTAGCGATAGCGAGCACTGTTAACGGACGGATGACAATTTTGGACGAGTAGCGATAGCGAGCACTGTTAACGGAAGGATGACACAATTTTCGGACGAGTAGCGATAGCGAGCACTGTTTACGGACGAATGACACAATTTTCGAACGAGTAGCGATAGCGAGCACTGTTTACGGACGGATGACACAATTTTGGAAGAGTAGCAATAGCGAGCACTGTTTACGGACGACTGGCAATTTAAGAGGGGTAGCGATAGCGAGCACTGTTTACGGACGGATGACACAATTTTGGTAGAGAAGCGAAAGCGAGCACTGTTTACGGAGGAGTATCGATAGCGAGCACTGTAAACAGACGAATGACACAATTTTGGAGGAGTAGCGATAGCGAGCACTGTTAACGGAGGAGTAGCGATAGCGAGCACTGTAAACAGACGAATGACACAATTTTGGAGGTGTAGCGATAGCGAGCACTATTAACGGACGGATGCCACAAATTTTGGAGGACTAGCGATAGCAAGCACTGTTAACGGACGAATGAAACAATTTTGGAGGAGTAACGATAGCGAGCACTTTTTTCGGTAGGCCGAGATTACTCTGCCCCTCGAACGAATGCCGTTTTCTGATCTAATCGTTTTAGGGCCAGAGATCCATGCTATTAAAAAGACGTCGCAAACTAACCTATACTGCCGACAAAAAGAAACTGCACGATTTCTTCCAATATCTTAGGAAAAAAACGGTCACTTGATTTATCACTCACCGGAACATTTATTTACTAGAATCCGCCAGAAAAAAATCACTTCATCGTATCTATCGTTTTGGTCACTTATAAACACGAGTGGAGGAAAATCGTCCAACATTCGGCCATTTTCATTTCAATCCAGAAATCTTTGTTCATTGGCCGTTTCCTTATTTGGAACACGAGGTTACTCCATATATGGGAATACCAGTACGCTATCTACCCTATATGGAATTGACCTTCATTTTTAAATGCTCGTCTCACTTTACTAGCTCATTCTGGTGATGACGTTTTGTTTTGATGAAGCTTTTGTTTATGGTTGTCAATAACTTTTGTTCTGTTATACCTATTTCTTCTTGTTTTAAAGAATAAACTCTTCATTATCATATACGTGTTCCCTGAAAAAATAAGCACACTATTTCAAAATTACCGCTTTTGTGTCCATTTTAAAAATCGGACGGAAACTAATTTCATTAGGGTATCTTTGAATCAATTCCGAGATTTTTATTTGTCTTAAATTGTCTTTATTTAGGACAAGTAGCGTCAAAGACGAACGTGTGGGAACGTTTGCCATCGAAGTTGCTCCCTTTTATTAGTAAAATAAGTGTCATACTTATGGAAATATTCAACACAGTTTATGCCATAGCATTACGATATAGGCTTTGAAAGAGTAGAGAAAGAACTTGCATCTACCCTGTATACAAACGAAACTCATCAATGTATGCACATATGAGTATTTTGTCATGAAGCAAATTGAAAGGTTGACACCCAGCCTCACCTTTCTCATTGACCGTTCTTAGTTTGTCAGTTGGTGAAATTTGCTTTACGTCGTTAATGCGAGCTCTCTGTATGTTGGAGATTTCATGGTTATAAAGGACATCGTATACTATTGTCTATGGCTCGTCAAACAGTCGTCTGCTTTTGACAATCAGTAAATGCTTTCAACATACGTTAATTTTCTTCAAACACCAGTAAAACATTATTCTTATTTTATATTTCCTGCACAACTACATCAATGGTACCCACATAAAGTACGATAGGGCTGTATAGGAATTTAATGCGATACAAATGAATGATAATGCCGACTGATGGAGTATAATGTCTCAACAATGGCTGATAACTCATCATAAAATCATTGAACGCTCTAGAAGCATCAAGATGATTGGGTAGGACGTATTGAGCACTCCCTTCTCCCAGACGACAATTCTCTCCGCAGCAGACGACACATCTCTGTAACAGACGATTAACATTGCCAGGATAATGTCAACACAGGATGACTTAAAGGCACAGCGATATTAACGAACTATTAATTTGTCAATGCTTTTCCTCAATGGTTATGATTTTATCTGTCATTGTCGGACATTTTGGTTTGTAGATTTTATGCATAAACATTTAATTTAGTGAGATGAGTGACAGGTGCATTAGAGAGGTGTGACTGTCGAGACTCGCGGGGATAATATAAAATTGTGCTTGTACTTTTTATGGCCAGCCCATTTTATTTGTCAAATGTTATCTTAAACGGCGGTATAAATGGCTAATTCAAATACAGTCAATCTATAATTTTGATGTGAACGAATTTTTCTTTATGGGGTACTAATTTTGATGAGAGGAATTCTCTGTTAGTATTGGAGACAGTCTGACAATCGTTTTTGGAAAAGTTTTCTGTTTGAGATTTTGATCTATCACCAATGGAATTTATGTCTATCTACAGCTGAATCATAATTGGATTTTTTAATATTCATTATAAACAAATTCATTTAGTCGAGATATCCTTTCAGAACAATAAAACACTAATTATAAAATAACTTGACAGGACTATAGGTGATAATGATGATGGATTCCAATATATCATGTTTCTATGGCAACCTTCTATCTACTCTATAAACTATTAACTGGAACAAATATTGCTTCATGTTTTTCCTTTTTATCTTTCTGAATAATTGCAATGAAACTTTACAATGAAAATAAGCAAATTACAGATGAAAAGCAATCAGCATCAACATCTGAACATATAAAGTACATGTAGTAATAACATTGAAAAAACTAATCAAAATAATACCATATTCGACCCAATAAGTGCCCGTGTCTCTATAAGTGCCCCTCCCTTTTCAAGCACCCACGGTCCTGTATATGAGCAAAGACCCATTACGGGAGAGAATTGCAGTTCATTTATTCACAGTGCTTGACTCCTTATATGGTCCCAATAAGCAACCCTCTACCTTTTCTAAATTCTTCGGGCGCTTATTAGGTCGAATATGGCATCTTATGTTGGTTCTGATTATTCTTTGTAATTGATAAGTACTTGTGAAAACTATTAAAAAAACATCTGAAGCAAACGCTTTTTTTTTTTTTTTAACTTTATGGACTTGAAGGCTAACACATGTAGCATTTAAGACATGACCTTGGAAAATGCTTCATTTATTTATCAATTAGCTTAAAATTTTGAAGTAAAACACTAAAATAGAGGCACAATGCAACTCTAATGATTATCTTGAAAATGTATTCAGCTTTGATCCCTGTTTGACCGAATTTAAGACCAAAAGAAAACTATTTGAAAACGTAATCTCTATGTAATGTCCAGAGAATGTTATGGCACATAAATAAGAAGAAAATCATAAAGTCGTGTATTTTCAATAGTCTTGTATTACAATATAGTATATCAAAATGTGTCAAAAGTACCGACAATCAACCAACAAACATCAAAAGTAAGGAAGCATGGTATCTAGATCTGGGACGATAGCTAGACCTTAAATTCGGGACGAGGATTTCTCACACACAGAATTGGTTATTTTCTCATATAAATATTATATTTAATGGTGACCTTTCCTAGTTTGCAATTTTGTATCTGAATCATTAGGAATAACGTCCAAGGAAAATATCAACAAGCATCAAAAGTTTGGTTTAGTGACATTTGAAACAGAAAAAAACAAGATGAGTTGAATCAACAAACGAATGACATTAACAAACCATCAACAGCCGCACCAAACAATTCAGCACTAAATTAAAAAGGAATGAAAACGACGTTACAACAATCTTCAATACTAGTTATCCACGCAGACTGACTAAGAAGGACTGACTTAAAAGAAAAATACCAGCAATTATCACAAATGAGGACGACTGATATTTTAAGCAAATGGACTGACTACCTAGGAAAACACTAACAAACATCCAAATTCTGCGAAAAATGACGTATGAATCAGAAGGACTGCCGACAAAGAAAAACACCAGCAAGCACTAACAGTAAGGAAGAATGATATTTTAACTTGGCGCAAATGGATTGATGACCAATGAAAATGCAATAAACATCAAAAGTATTGAAGAATGACAACTGAATCAGAAGAAATAACGTCCAGGAAAAGCACCATCACACATCACAAGTGGCCAACTTTGCCTTAACTTCCATCTGTTGAAACAGCTGCTTTATCCTTTTATGGGTTTGATTACATGACGTTCATGATATAAACATATCCAAAGTTACAATATATGCAAGCATTAAGCTCTTTACCAATTGTGTATTAGAGGATTTTTAAAATTGCTGTCAAAATGTTCCCAAATATGGCCACTATTGAAACCCCTTATAGCTGAGACAACTCTTTTCGATAAATGCAAAACCCATTCCCCTGGTAATGCTTTCTACAAAGTTTTTTTTTGAAATGCCAATGGTTTTAAAGATGAACTAAAACTCAACTTTGGACTTTAAGTGATCATTTTTCTTAAAAAAAAAATTATTATTAACCAGCCAATTCTTATTGATAACATTTGTAAGCCTATCAGTAGTTTTAAAGGCACCACGACTTCTAATTTTGACCCCAGCTAAAAGCCTTCATACCATCGTTGGTTATGTTTAAAACATGTTGATTCTTCATACACTTAACAACTTATAGAAAATAAGAAAAATTGATTTCAAATAAACGTATTATTAATCAGTTCTTTATTAATCACTATTTGTGATAACAATAACAATATATCATTCCAAAATACTTTCAGTCTTATCATTTCATCAAAACAAAAACAAATTTTGATCCACAAAAATCCCTTTGATGGAGTGCACTAGTAATACGCCTTCTCAACGATGCTGGCGCATCATACAGACCAAATGGTATCCAAATATTTATTTTTTTTGACTAACTCCATAAAATAACAATCTCCTCACATACCAGTTTACATTAGGCATATTACAAACAAATCAATTTGCATTGATTGTATGCATGAAGTAATATATAGCAGTTGCTTAAATGTATATTGCCTAAATTCCTTTAGACATAATTTTGGTAACCTAAATTCTTTAAAATAAATATTGAGACGTAAACCCTTAATACAGAAATGTATCAACATTATTGAAGAATTTGTAGGATTTCCTCACTCATACTTACTTAGGTTATCAATATCCAACCATCTCTATCAGTTTTAGCACTTAACTTATAATTCTTTCAAATTAATAAATACATACCTATTTCTATATATTCCTATCATAAACATGAACATTCTTACGCATCAAGTCAGATACTTTAACCAAAATACCACTTTTTACCATGTCTTGTTAATGAAAATACAGTAATTGTTTTTAATTTGTAAAAAAATGTTGATAAAACCTGTCCATACCACACGAATAAGATAAATAGCTGTTGTGCAATGCCTTTATAAAGTTCCGACACATTCTTACATTGCTTTACATAAAGGAGCATAATGGCATCACTCATAACCACAACAATTCAATACATATACATATTGTGGCAAATTTTAAATGCTTTAAGAAAAATATAGTAGTTTATGTCAGTATGCTAGACCCAGTGAAATTGTATTAGGTCTTGAGATTTCTTTTGTTGTTGAACCCACAGCTCTTTAAAGTTTCTCAATACAAAGTTCATAAAAACATATCTCAAAATGACAACCACAAATATCTAACCTTCTTGACAGGATTCTAGTTTTAAAACATACACAGTATCAAAAAAGAATAATCCCATGGAGATTCTTTGCCCACATTTCTAAACATTCATGTAAAATGGATTGCTAATTTTGATATCAAGACTTTGCTACAAAATCCTACATGTGTAGTCTTTTTGCTATAATGCCTGTTTTGCAACATGAGATGGTGTTTTATGAGGTGGGTGGTCGTCTGCTGTATTGCTGAAGTTGGTATGAAGACTTTGCTGCCATCATGAAATAGATCCTATCCAGTCCTACTGCTGTAATGATTGTTTTGCAATCTGAGAGGATGTGAGCGGCGGTGTCAGCTACTGCTGACACTGATATTAGGAGTTTGCTGTCATAACTAAATAGATCCTTTCCAGTCCTGCTGCTATAATGCTTGTTTTGCAATCTGAGAGGATGTGAGCGGCGGTGTCAGCTCCTGGACTGCTGACACTGATACAATGAGTTTGCTGTTATAACTAAATAGATCCTTTCCAATCCTGCTGCTATAATGCTTGTTTTGCAGTCCGAGAGGGTGTGAGCAGCAGTGTCAGCTCCTAGACTGCTGACACTGATATTAGGAGTTTGCTGTAATAACTAAATGGATCCTTTCCAGTCCTGCCGCTATAATGCTTGTTTTGCATTGATGTAAGCGGCGGTGTCAGCTCTCCTGGACTGTTGATGTTGATATTTAGACTTTGCTGCCATAATGAAGTAGATCCTATAAAGTCCTGCTGCAGTAATCCTGCTGCTATAATGCTTGTTGTGCAGTCTGAGAGGGTGTTAGCGGTGTGGTTGACTGCTTAACTTGATATGTTTGGTCAGTTTGGGTTGCAGCAGCAAATAAAGTGTCCATTCGGCCCATAACCTGAAATAGTTCTTTCATGTAGTTTACTTCCTCTGTCACAACACTGTGTAATTCCAAGAGATGTGTGTCAAGTGCTGATGAGTTTCCAATCAGACCACTGTACAGATCTACAATCAGACAAGAAATAAACTTGATAAAAACAACACAGTGACCATTCTTTTAAAACAGTTACAAAACAGACTAAGCATTTACAACAAATAATCACACACACAAACAGTTGGACTAGTTTGCTATGCACGGAAAACATTTTATTTAAAAAATTTAAGATAGCCACTTTTAACTAACTTGAAAATTATTTTACTATAACTTAGAGCATGTACAAATCCAGATATCAATGAGTCTTATAGGGTTTACCACTCTAGAGGACGGCTGCTATAAAGTTTTTTAAGATTTTTTCTCTTAAACACAACTTCAAGTTGAACTGAATCCTTCTATTAAGATTTTTTGATCATATTTCTTACAATTATGGAGAAAATCTGACAAGAAAGTTTAATCATGGATTATAGAAGAAACATGATCCAAATAACTCACTTAAGAAAATAATATACAATAGATCTATGAAATGTACTAAGATTGCAATACATCTTTAAGTATTTGTAATAACTGTAATGAGAGAGCCAATCTTTGTCCGATTAAGAAATTCTTCATTAATATAAGGTCAGCATTAATAAACCATATGAGAACCCGTACCTCATCTTGAATAGTTCCATATGTAACAGGAAACGCCTTCTCCATCATGAGCACCTTGTTTCGCTTTCAGGTTTTAAATAGAAATTTGTAATGTTTCCTATTTTAGTTAAAAAAAAATATGCATGTTTGTCCCCTTTTTCTGTGTGTTTCACATTTTCCTTTTATTTGCCAATGTTGTTTGACTTACAGGTATTGAATATCGCCTTGGTTTTTCTTATTTACTACTTTATTCACAACATCACAAAACAGTAAGAAATGAAAGTCCTGAAATCACTTCACACATTAAATGTGTACATAAAACTTGATATCAGGGAGTAGGTTTGTATTATGTTAATTTATTAAATACCTTGAAAAGATATCTAACTTACCTAGGATGAGCATGGCTAAATCTAACAACGTTGAGTGAAACAATGGCTTGTTCAAGTTCCTAAGAGACAAAAATTAGATATAATTACGTTATATTATTTGATGGCCACCATTAATCATAGCAAAGTCATTTCATAACACATTTACCATGTACTGGTATCTTAAAGATGTATAGCAAGATGCACAAAGGGCTACATATTTTGAACTAGTAAAACGTTATGCACAAGATGTCAATATTTTCTTTCTTTTGATTTTCATGTATTTTTTTCTTTGTAGTATTAATGTCTTTCTCAAGACAATTCAATGGAACAACCTATAAACAAGCGAGATACTTGGCTCACCTCAGATTAATTTAAGAAGACAATTTTACAAAAACAGTGAAAAAACGTTATCATATATTATTCAATGAGATTTGTAATTGTAATAATATGTTTAAAAGTTCTGTGTGAACAAGTATATTTTACACCCTATCCCCATGTAAGTTCAAGAAGAAAAAATCAAATGATCATTAACTATGGTCAAATCTAAGAAAACAAGTGGTTTTAATCATACACACTGCATAAATTGATAATGCTTTACCAGATAAACCATAATTTACCTTGGTCATCTATAAGCTTACAGATGTAGGTATTTTGGTCCATATAACAAGAATGCTAAATATGAAGCAATAAAGCCCAAGTAGCCAATGTATTTCACAAGAAAAATATATTTGCAATCATAAACCAATCATCGCTTTTATGCAAATTTGTTTCTTGGGTTTGGTTCAATTTATTGCCCAGAGTAAGGATTTTAACAAAGGAATCCCAATGTCCATGGAATGCTTCAAATGAATTATCAAAGTTTAATTGATGTTCACAATATAGACCCAATGCCACAATGTGAATTTTAATCTATGTCCTAAACCAGTTTACAGGGTTTTTACATTAGCTCAAGAAATGTCTTACCTTGAAATAAATTTTATGATAAAGCCCAGGGACCGCTCATCTCTGCCCGCTAAAGCAGTTTTGAGTCCTCCTCTTCTAGCTAGCTCCTGGATCACAGAGACTGTAACTTGTGGCTTTATCATAACAACACTTATCTAAATGAAAAATACAATCAATTGGTCTTACTTAGATATGTTTTAATGTTGATACTTATTCTTTCAAGTTTGTTTTAATCTACACATCAACAGAAATGAAAATGGTAGTGAATTTTCAAAGAAAATCCATGATCTCTATGCCTCGATGATCATTTGTGCCAAGTTTGGTTAAAATTGGTGCCTTAGTGTTTGACTACTAGCAACAAAACGAAATGCACGGTAGAGTAAACGTTCACTGTAGGTCACTTATAACACAACAATGAAGAGGTCCATTGGGCCTCAATATCCATCTGGTAAAATCAGGCCTATAATACAAGTTTTAGTACTTGATTAATATTAGAAGTTTATTTTACATTCTGTCAAAGATTCCCCATTTGGCACCCAAATGGTACCAACCCATGTAGGCTGAGCCCAACTACAACAAATTTGAATTCTCTTTCTCTAGGGATGCTTACTTCCAAGTTGAAATTGCTTAGTGGTTTTGGAAAGGTCAAAAATGTGAAAAGGCAGTATACCAATGTTGTGAATCTTTGACCCTGAAACATGTTAGCTACTTTGATAAAAAAAATACACCTTGAACAAACTTGGTTCACCATACCCCAAGGTTACTACATGTACAAGCATACACCTACCTTAGAAGAAGATTTGGAAACTTTGTCAAAATATCTCCATTTTTGCCGCTTAATGGTGTCCCTTGGAGGCCAAGCCCCCATTCATAATGAACAAATCCTTGTCCCCTTCCCCTAGGAATGCTTCTTACCAAGTTTGCTTGAAATAGGTCTATTTGTTTTATAGAAGAAGTGGAAAATGTGAAGATGATGTTTGCTATAATGCTGAACTTTGACCTCAAAACAAGTAACATACTTTTAGCACCAGGGTTATGCCTTGAACCAACTTGATTCACCATGCCCAAAGATTACTACATCTGCAAGCAATAAGCTCTATGCTGTGTTTATTAGAAGATTTTTTAAAATTTTGTCAAATTTCCCCCATTTTGAACTCTAGTGGCAACCCCAATAGGCTGAGCCCCCTCATATGAATAAATGTGAACCCCCTTCCCCTAGGGCTGCTTTGTACTAAATTTGGTTGAAATTGGTCCAATGGTTTGAATGAGAAGTCAAAAATGTGAAAAGTTTAACAATGATGGACGATGACGGATGGCGACAGAAGATTGACAGGATTTGTATTGAAGTCCACCTTGGATCTATGATCTAAAATTTCTTCTATAGAATGTTATCTTAATGTTTCAATAAAATTGTAAATCTATTGTTTCCTTTAAAATCAATATTATACATTTACTAATTCTAAATTCTATACATATACTCATTCTAAACTCAGCGGCAATGCTAAATACAAACAAACATAGCTGTCACATTATACAGAAGTCTAGCCATATGTAGGTTCAAAAATACTTACATCCATAGCTGTCACATTATGCAGATGTCTAGCACTATTTAGGTTCAAAAATAATTACATCCATAGCTGTCACATTATACAGAAGTCTAGCCATATTTAGGTTCAAAAATACTTACATCCATAGCTGTCACATTATACAGATGTCTGGCACTATTTAGATTCAAAATACTTACATCCATAGCTGTCACATTATACAGATGTCTGGCACTATTTAGGTTCAAACATGCTTACATCCATAGCTGTCACATTATACAGATGTCTGGCACTATTTAGGTTCAAAATACTTACATCCATAGCTGTCTCATTATACAGATGGTTAGCACTATTTAGGTTCAAAAATACTTACATCCATAGCTGTCGCATTATACAGATATCTACCACTTTTTAGATTCAAAAATACTTACATCCATAGCTGCATCGAGAGCTTTGGTATACTCAAACTTCTTTAAGAGTTTGTCATATTTAGCTAAAACTTCTTTCTTGGTGTGTTTAACAACATGATCACTCTGTAGTAAGGAAAAATAAAACAAGAAAATATTTATGTGTAAGAATGAAGAAAACAGAATGCTTATAACTGATGTTCATCTACATATGTAATAAGTCTCCCATTTATTAAAAGATTTTTGTTTAATTTTGTCAAATTTTCCCTTTTGGGACCCTGTGGTTCCGCTCGAGGACCATCCAATCATTTGAAAAAATCTGAAACCCCAATCCCTTGGTGATGCTTCATACCAAGTTTAGCTGAAATTGGTTGTAGAGAAGTCGAAAAAGTCCACATTGAACCTTTGGTCCAGATTGACTTTTAATGTATAAAACTACATAATAACATATTTGAGGTCAGCTACAACCACAGAGTGAATTCAATGAATTGCAGAAGGAAAATAGCAATTAAATGAGGGAAACAGAAGTGTGTGACAATTGATCCCTACAGATGTAGACTTGATCAGTCTCTCCCTGTTTTTATAACTTACACTATGTGGAATGTAGGATTTTCCTTGTAGTGCAAATCTGTAATTGGATGTTTTCTTCTTTTTGACAATTTCTTCTTCATTCTTGCGTTTTTGTATCGATACAAGACCTTCCGCTGTCCCCACCACTAACAGATCGTCATCAGGCTGAAAAATTAACGATAGCAATAGAACATTAAATAATGATACTCTAACGTGCACATTCAAACAATGATGCTTTCATAACTTTTACAATTATGCTTGCTACTATGCTTGTAATGTTGCTTACATAGATTCCTAAAATGATCCTTCAATGCTTGCAATGATGCTAACTAAGATACTTATATAGATTCTTAAAATGATCATTTAAATTATGCTTGCACAAATGCTTACATTGCTGCTTACAATGCGGCCAACATAGATGCTTAAAATACTAGTAATACTAACAATGCGACTTAAAACAATGCTTACAAAGATGCTTGCAGTTTTGCTGACATTGCTGTTTACAATAATGCCTGTAATAAGGCTCACATTGATGCTTACAATAAAACTTGCATTGCATGATAAAATTAACAAGATTTATCATTAAACAAATGTTCAATTGTCTTTGAAGTGCTTGAGTTATATTGAATAAATCTGATATTGTACTTACAGACACAGCGGCACTCAGAACAGTACCGGGGAAGTCCAAGGTGTGTACAACTTGATATGTACTCACATCGTAGATCTTTACATGCCTGTAAGAGAGCATATATAGATTTAGTTGGTATATAACAAAATGCACTTAATGAAGAAATTAATTTGGAAACTTTAAAAATTTATGTGATTTTACTTATTTTGTGGTGCAAATAACTAGACATTCAACTGAGTTTCAATTTTATCATTGACATTAGTAAACACTTTTTATGCAAATGCACACCCTATTATGTTACCTTTGACCTTATGCAAAACACACTCCTCCTTTTTTATTGCAGAAACATTTTAAGATTGGAATGTTTCATAACTAGGATTGTGAAAGTGTTTCTAGAAGAAAGTGATACAATGTTTCATTTTTCAGGTATTTATCATATTCAACAATAGAAGATAGGTAACCTACTGTGACAAAATGTGCTAACAGATACAGAAAAATATCACACATCATCTAGAAACAAAAGATGGTAATTCTAGTAGAGTAATTCTAGTAAATGGGCTAAATCTCCAGATGAAGAAGCATGGTAATTCTTGTAAATATGTCAAATTACCACACCAAGAAACAAAGGGTAATTCTAGTATATAGGTTAAACCGCCCGACCCAGAAACATGCAAATATGCACATTTATACAGATAGCTGTACATTGTGCAAGACGGTGCAGGAGGCAGGAGGAAGCTTTATTGTGATTTATTAACCCGCAATATGAACTGACTGAATGCATTACATACGATTACCAGTTAGACATAAAACCTATAATGTAATCAACAAGCGCAAAAAAATGCATAAGATTACCCATACTGCCAATTCTCAACATGTAGGAATTAGCCCCGATGGAAAGTTAAATCTACAGAAGTCATTCCACGGTGCATGGCCACGCTTAAATACGAACATTCGCAACTGACATTTATTACATACAAAACATTTGAATGTTGATTTCATTATATAATTAGATCCAGAATATAAACATTGTAATATCATGGGGTTTACATCATGATAAAATGTCCCACAGACCACCGGCAGTGACAGACTCCTACCACCAGGGGGCGCTACAACCAGCCAGGAGCATTTAATCTAATTTTTTACGATTATTGCATGTCATATAGAACAAGGATAAATTTCAATTATGAGTCTCTAAAGGGCTGAGTGTTGACATACAGTGAAATCACATGTATTCATCAGCAAGATTTAAGATTTGTCTTTATGGATAAATCTGCCAAATAGCATTAAAATTGGCTTAACATCAGTGAGGATTAGGCCATATCACTTTAGTTGAGGCCGATGGTACCATCAAGATCTGACATAATGGAGATTAAAATGACAAAATCTAGAAACTGCCGTTTTTGGGCATCACTGTCTTAATCATTGCCATGAAAATATCTTCGCTTTTATTTGACTACAAAAAATGTTTCCCTGTTGAAATTTCTCCAAGGTAATTAAATAAATGTCTTTTCATCTGAATTTCAAGACGAGTTTTATAGGCGTATTGAGATTCGCTTCAAGTGTGCATCACTAAATTTGATATCTCTTATGGTATTAATTAAATCCTCAAACATTTTGATTTGCCTTGTCTTAATGTAATAGGCTTACTCCAACTCGTAAGCTGTAGCTTGTACCGTAATGCCAATTTAATTATACTTTTAGTATTGCACAATATTAAAACACTATACCTAGGAATTATTGTAAGCCATTAAAATTGTCTTAACAATATAATTTCAGAAATAAAGACCATTAATTCAAAATAGCAATAATTACAGATGCTGTGTAACACACAGAGACAATTTTGAGTATTCTGCTATCAGTAAATCAATGCTGAGGGGGTTGGTGACTTCATTTAATGTCATAAACATTTGAAATATTTTGTACTTCTGAAAATTTTGTTTATTAGTTTTTCATTAAGTGTGTTTGTAGTTTTACAGGTCATAAATATATGTAAAATTTATAACAATTATTTCAAATAACCGTTTTTCTTTTAATGATGAGGTTCATATGAATTGATCTGTATCAGAATTTTATTTATTCAGAACAGTAATCTATATTTAGACATTAAACAACTCCAGCATCAGATAGAAAGAAAGGAAATACATGAACATCTTTTAATTAAAAAAAAAAAATTCTTTTTTTTAACAATGTTTTTTAAAACACTTATATTTGTTCATTTCAAATTAAGAATAGATACATTTTTTTGAATTTTTATTAATAAATAAAAAGCATTCAAGGCCATATTATCTTATATTATATAAAATGTTTTAATTATCCATATTAAATTCTCATGATGTATATATACCAGCAGAATTAAAGCTTGCAGATCGTACAAGAAATCTAGAGTGAAGTTGTGCATCTAGGGGAGACAACCTATAGACCTTTTCACTACATGTTTAAAAAGATCTTTTTTCTAAAAATTCTAAATAAGACAATATTTATCAAATCTATCTTAAACTACTTCAGAATTTTTTTGTTCCATTTTACTATCCTTGTTTGATTTTGACACACAGTCTCAAATGAAATATATATGTAATTATTATGTAAATACATGTATATGTCTTGTACAATCAGTTTTCAATGTATTAATTATATATATACATTGTACCAATAGTATACTTATGAACATAACACACTATATATGTATATATATACACTATATATGTATATATATATATATATCTGTAACTATATATGCTAAAATAATTCTTAATTGGTGAAGCACTATCAGTTGAGATGGCAAGTTTATTGTCCATTTCAGTCTTTAAGCCAATTACTTCAGACACAAACATCAAATGCACATGGGACATATACCGGTATATATAATTAATGAGAATGAAAATTAAATTAAATCCCAAATCAGGATATGAAATTCACATTAATATTATAAACTCAACAATTAATTCTTACTTATGAGTTTTTATCTACAGTTAGTCTATATTTACTGAGACTCTTCAGTGAATATAAAGACTAATTAAACATCACCCATGTGTTTTACCTATAAAGGGACGCCTTAACAATTCGCTGATCAGAGGACACTTTTTCGACAAAATTTAGGGTGATTAAAGAGAGGTTTTCTGTGATGGTCCCATATAAAAGAGAACTGTACATTTAGAGGGATTTATGTCTCCACAGCTCATTTGAAGACTTTCCACACCCTGCTACAATCAAAGATTATCGTCTCTGATAAATTCCTTCTATCAAGATTTAAAACCAACATATGCTAGCAGCAAAAGTGTGAAATCTACATCTAATCAATCATAATATCACCCTGGATATCAACCAATAACACAGAAGAGCTCGTGTAAGGAACTTTAATAGGTTTATCAGGAGAGAGGTAACATGCTCGGATGGAAATCTCTCTAGCCACTTTTTCATACTAATTCATTTTCATTCTAGCAGAAACTGATCATTTGGATAAGCCTATAGCTTGCACAACGGCACCTCAAATATTTCTATTTTATCAGAATACCAACAACTTTTTCTATTTTATCAGAATACCAACAAAAATTTCTATTTTATCAGAATACCATCAATGTTTTGTATTTAATCAGAATACCAACAATTATTTCTATTTTTTCAGGAAACCAATATAACAGTATATAGCTAATTATGATATATGGTGTCTGGAAGTATATTTAGACAAAAGCATTATGTCAATCATATTAATTTGTTATCAAATGTTTTTATGAATGTTCAAACATGATAAGATTATAAACTAGATCTACCTTGTCCACAAAAGCAACAGTTGCTTAGTTGTGGTTTGGTGGTACTCACCTTGACAACAGTTGCTATAACTACATGGTTGTGTTTGGTGATACTTACCTTGACAACAGTTGCTATAACTACATGGTTGTGGTTTGGTGATACTTACCTTGACAACAGTTGCTATAACTACATGGTTGTGTTTGGTGATACTTACCTTGACAACAGTTGCTATAACTACATG
>JAUMGZ010165599.1:0-15669 GCA_032359645.1 Pododesmus macrochisma
ACCAGTAAAACTGGCACGTCCGTAAATGACCTTAGCTGTTGATTGGACAATAAGCCCTTAATACAAACAAACAAATAACTTTTGATTGCTTGTTTCAGCTGAGAAAACTGGTAGCAATTTGCATTAATCCAGACCCGGAGCAGAGACCAGATATTACGTACGTTAATCAGGTAGCACAGATGATGCATACCAAGAACAGCCAAGTGTCGCCTCAAGCTGCAGCCATCCAACAACATCATCATCAACAACAATTACTGTACCAACAGCAGGTTCTGCAGCAACAACAAATGTTGCAACAACAACAACAACAACAACAGCAGCAACAACAGCAGCAACAGAACCTTCAGCAGCAGCAGCAACCACAGACTGTGCAACAACAACAACCGGCAGTTCCACCTGCTCAGCAACAGTCGTCCCAACAGCCTCAAGAGCAGGTCGTCTGAATCGGAATTAGTTGTCATGGCAATAATTTTAAGACTAAGAGAAACATACATTGTGAAATACATTTTTTTCTGCATGATTCTCATTTTTTGCTATTTTTGCTAAATCCAATGATTTTTAAGACAACAGAAAATGAAGCATGTTTAAAGTCATAATATTTGCAAAAATACTGCATTGTCAAGTCAGATTTATAACTGACAAAAAACAACACAGGACTGATAACAACAAATTAAAGATGAAAGTTATGTTTTATCTTACAATACAGATCTGAAACCTGAGATAGATATGCATATACCATTTATCATCTGTTTATAAACAACACTTTAGACAAATCTTAACCTCTTTTGCTATCATCTTTATTAATGAAGGACAAAATTTCTTATCTTTTCAGTTTTAGTTTTGCCTTTAAGAAATGCACAAATGTTCTGTACTGTTAATCTACAGAGAGTAAAAAAAAACTTCCAAATTTCATTTACATATTGTTGTAAAATTGTGTAGATCATTTACAATATTGTTTGGTTAAGAAAAATTGTATGCACATGTGAAAAAATAGCACTTTGTGGTTTATGGCATGGTTTAGGCAATATCTCAACTGAACAATGTACTTAAAGAGTTTTTAAGAATATCGAGTGATGTAAGTTGATTATTTTGAAAGGCTCAGTGACCAAACATTAATGTCTCTACCAAAGAACATATATAACTTGTGTTCTCTGCCAGCCCTTATAGTGCTTTAACTGTATGTCTCTGCTAATTAAATTAAGAGTACAAAGAAATCCATTTGATAATCACAATGCTTTGTGTATTTTTTTGTATAAGAACTTTACAATGTCCGTCCATAAAAGAGATTTTTCATCCTAATCACCAACATATCATGAATTTGTGTGTTTAAATTTGGTAAGCCTGATATGATTTAGTCTCCACATCAAGGGGAATTTTAGTATTGGCTTTCCTGTATGTCTGATTGTAAAGTGCATTGACAATAGTTACTAGTTCATATCTCCTAAAATTATTGATTTACATTTAAATGTATACAGTCAAAATTGTTTGTGTGAAAGTTGATGGGACCAGATAAAATTGTGACACATTTATTTGTTCAAGTAAACAATTAGAATTTGTATAACTATGCTTAAGTCCATTAAATTTAGCCTGGTTTGATGCTTATCATTATTTGCGAGTACTTATAAGGTGTATTATGTACCATTTGTGGTCCCCTTGTTTCAAACTTTATTTTTGTTATAACACATTTAATGGTCTTAATGTAGTTTCCGCATTTTCTTTATTCTGGACTATTCACTGATAATGATAGGATAAATTATAGATGTAGGATCATTGTCACTATCACATATGAAGTTCATACATGTATATTGTATTTGTGTTTCTAAAGACCAATCAAATGTAAATGATGTATTCATTTTTATACATTCCTTTAAACATGATCTATTCAGTAGAACCATGTTTTCTGTAATATAGGTATATTAAAAATTGTTCAAGCCATACCTAACCAGGCTTCTTTGGAAGAGTCCTTGTTATTTTTTAAGCAGTCATAAAAAAGATTTCTAGCTATTTTAAGGGTTTAATCTTATATAAAAGTCACAATATTTTGTAGATATTGCCATTTTGTTTGTATTTTATGGTGTACCCTTTCTTCAGAATCATGACAAGTAAAATGCTGCAATTATATTTCCGTCCAGAACTGGTCATAAACGTCCATGATTGTTTTAATAATATTTTTAAACATAGAATCTTATCATCTGTTTTGTTTATCAACATTATCCAGCCCACCTTTCACAACTGTGATTAACTTATTACAGAGATCTGTTCCCTATCAAGCTGTTTAGCCTGTCTCATTGTTGGAGTATGGGTGCAAGTGTCTTTCATTGAAAGATTATAAAGATTATCATTTTGAAAGACTATCAATCCTTAAGTATTAGTCTTTAGTCAATCTAGATAAAATAAGTCAAATCCTTCTTTGTACACATTATATAAAATTGTAGTCGAGTGAATTCATATGCGAGCTTTGCTTTGTTTTCAGTAAGTTAGTTTACTAGATAATAGAATTTGGAAGTTGAAATGATCAGGTTAGTAATTTTTCAAGCTTTGTTTGAAATACAAAATTATAAAGCAATATATTTTGTTTCAAACAAAGATCACCAATTTCTGATAAACACAATTTAGTAAAAAAGTCTAATGTGAACCACTTCACTCCAGTAAAACTGTGGAACTTTTTTGTTTGTTGGATTTGGCGTGTTAGTAGCGCAGCAGTTTTGTTACATATTTTCTTCCATGAACAATATCAACAATTGAAAGAACAGCAATGACGGTGTTTACGTACAGTTTGTACAAGAAATTGTATACATTGTATTTACATTGCTTTATTATAATGTATTATACATTGCATTGTCAAAAAAAAGCATGTGCTTTAATTTTTTGTTATATACGAATTGTTATATATTATTTAATTATTAAACCTTATTAAACGGAGGAAATCAGATTTACTGTCAAATGATTTTGTGATTGAGTGAACGATGATTTTAGAGAATATATTAGAAATGGTTTCACTTAGAAACAATTATTTAACTTGTACAAAATGTCGACAGTAGCAATGTATGTGCTGTACTGTATTTTGACTGAATTCAGTGGTTTTGAAATGTACAAAATGTCGACAGTAGCAATGTATACGCTGTACTGTATTTTGAATGAATTCAGTGGTTTTGAAATTATTTGATTAATCTTTGATCAATCAGTGACCCAGTTTCAAAATAATTGGTAAATTTTCATGGATTATGGATCATCATAACATCACCATTGACTGGGATTGACAATATTTTAAGCCTTCAGTCGAACATGTGGATGATAATTCGGACTGTCCAGAAAGTAATGCATGAAGGCTTTTTTAACGATTAAATAGACAAGATGGATGATGGAGGGTCTAAAAAGTGACCCCCACCAAACACCCCATATGCATGCATTGCTTTCTGGAACAGGCCTTGGTAATTTTTTAAATCAGCTGTTTTGTTCAAATGACTACAGAATCAGTTATTTTCCACATTCTGATGGCATAGGTATTAAGAGAGTATTTATAATGTTTGTTAGCTAAAAAAAGCCATGTAATTACCCCCCCCCCATAAACCATGTCAAATGTATTGAATTGTTTTGTAGAGATTGTTGTGTGTTGTGAATTAAACAACTTGATCATGAAATGTGAATTTTGTAAATATTGAAATATTTATAAAATTAATCTAACACTTGTTAGCATTCAACTGGAGAGTATTATGTAATTAAGGTATGTTGAGAGTATTATGATCCTAGCTGCTCTTTTATAGAAGCTAGTCTTTAAGTATTCACATGACATTTTGTCAGATAAATAAAATAACTACTTTGGCAGGTCAAAAATAATTCATTAAGGCAAATTTTATCTATCAGGTGAAACATAAATGTTTGTGCAAGTATTTAAGATTCTGGAAATATATTTAAATGGTGAATATATCTGTTAAATGTTTGTGTTAAGCCTTTCCGTGTAAAATAGATTAAAATAATCATATTTGTGAAAGAGAAATTAAGAGATGTATTTTTTGAAAGAAAATATATTCTTGAAGATTTTGATTGAAATGTTCAAACTGTAATACTGGGTATTATTTTTCCCAGTCTCCTGTGAATACTTAAAGCTAGACATAAAGACCATGCTTTTAAATCAATAATTTATTATATGTTTAGTATATTAGGCCATAAAGCATTAATTATTGGTTCTCAGGCCACTTTTTGTTAATTTAGATGAGGCAGGGAGGCAATTTTTTTTATCATTTTATTTGAGATGACAAACCTTTTGAAGCAAAACTTTGACATTATGAAGTATTATAGATAAAATTTTACTTCAATTGTATATTTCTAGTTTGTCTTGCAATTTAAAATAATACTTGTAAGAAATTACTATCAAATTTAGATATTTTTATACATTTATTACAACAGAAACGAAAAATCTATCAATAAAAATGAGTGACGAGGGGCTTTTGGGGCTTTAAAGTAGACAAGGGAGGGCCCGAGAACCAAGTATTTAATTTTTGTTTGCCTTACTTGTTACTGAGTAAAGAATGGTTGTTATTGATGGTTTGACTAGAGTCTAATTAACGCTGTTGATACAATTGATATAAATATTTATATGTGTTTGTTGTTTAATTAGAGTCTAATTAACGCTGTTGATACAATTGATATAAATATTTATATGTGTTTGTTGTGTCTATTTCTTTGTTATATACACATTGCCATCAACCGAGTGAGAATAACATTCAATTGTTGTTCTACACAAATGTAGTTATATACAACAGGAAACTATGTGATATGGTTTATAGTGTGCCTGTTTGATTATTAAAATAGCTACCTGAAACACCTGTTGACAAATTTAAAGTACATTTTCCTTTAGGTGTCTCAAATTGTGACATTTTAAATATAATTGTAAGAGTTTTATCATTGTTGATTATACACTGGAGCAACCCAGAGCAATTATGTTACCGGTTATACATGTGATTAAATCAATTATTACTCTGTTATTGTACTATGCTCTGTGTCAAAGTATTAGTTCATCAATATATTGAGGTGTAAACTTTTACCTCTTGGTCGATCGCTTCCAAACTTTATGATTTTGATAAACTCTACAAGCACAAATCTACCAGTATAATCTGTCGTCATTTCTCCTCTTCGATACCATAGAAAAAAATCTGTCCA
This sequence comes from Pododesmus macrochisma, assembly GCA_032359645.1. Taxonomy (NCBI): domain Eukaryota; kingdom Metazoa; phylum Mollusca; class Bivalvia; order Pectinida; family Anomiidae; genus Pododesmus; species Pododesmus macrochisma. The sequence goes on from JAUMGZ010165599.1 coordinate 5,161, forward strand.
AAATATCTGAAAAAGGCTATATAACTATCAAGGATGTTTTAGTATAGGATCTTAATGTGACGACAGATTATGCCGAAAATTGGTAGAAAGTTTGTACTAATTGCATTAATCAAAATTATTAAGTTTAGAAACGATCGTTCAAGAGGTAAAAAGTGTAAACCCCAATATATTGATGAACTAATACTTCGACACAGAGTATAGGTCAAAAGTTTATGTGTGTTTTACCTCCTGTAGTGTTACTAGTGTACACCATGACTATTTACATGTTAAGTGCAATCCCCTGTATATATATAGAAATTATCACATTAATTTATACATCTGTAAATATAGTGTTGGACAGTGAATGATGAACTAAATTGACAGGTTCAGTGTAATTTTATTGTGGCTTAAATTTGTCGTATTGATTGTGAAATATGCAAACTTTTATCACACTTTTTTCTTTGATATTGTAAATTATATTTAATGTTCACAAAATTTTATCAATAAATTTGTTAAAACACAGGTTCCTGAATTTCTGCACATACAAATTCTCACCGTGTGTATAGTCTGTATAATCACCTGATTGAATATTAATTAGTGAATTTAGTGGTAAACATGTCCCATTGTGATCAGTCTGACAACTTTTAAATTAGACTTTATGTTTCCCTGACCCATTATAAGATATTCAGGTGTATGTGTAGTAGTACACATTTATTGTATAGTTGTAATGGTATATATCAGAATTGACTGGTTTGTCATTATACCCAGTGAGGTAAGTCACTGTGTACATTGACACTTGATCATATGTTGTGTTAAGTATGTTTTTGATATACTTAAATTATATTCTTCAATGTATTTTAAACCAGACAAGTGTCCAACATATGCATACTTCAATCAATTATGCACATTAAGGTTGTGAGTCGTGTACAGGTTCTCTGGCCTGTATTGCTCAGACATCATTGTGATTTCACTTGACTATATCTACACTAACCACTAAGGTTGAGTTTGACCAATATTTCTTTCTGCATGTGGAAAAGTTGCGAGTTTAGTTGAATATGGCAATGGTTCCTCCAAACGCCCAGGAAATTAACTGCTTTGATTTACATGTAACTGAATACTGCTGAAAATGGTTCAAAAAATTATTATTGAATAAAACTGGGAGCTAATTTTTAATTCTTCAAATTGTGTGATGAATTCATGTAGTAAGCATCTATAGAAAAGAATGAAACAGTGTCAATTTAGTTTTTGTAGGAAATAGTATTCTTTAGCCAAATTGTTTTGTTAAGAATAATTTATGAGCAGTCTCAATTGATTCTCTGTTCAGACAGATTTCAGTTGAATGGTAGTGGAGGAGTACACGTACAGCATTGTAGTATTTTAAAATATCAGTTATTTGTTGATTTGCCATCAGTGTTTGAATCATGTGTTTCTGAGAGTGAATAGTAGGATGAAAGTGCACAGTCTAAATTGTTTTTATGTATATGCTTAATCAGACTTATCTTAGTAAATACTTGAGTGCAATTTATATAATACTGCTGTGTTATAAAGGATCTGACATCATTGCATCACATTTAGCTTAAACTTCATGATCTTAGGTAGAGAACTTTAGCAGTTTAAATAAAAAATCAGATCAGACTTTTTGTGAAATTGGCTGTCGTAGTTCAAATCCCACCATCAAATGGTAAAGTAAGTTACTGATAGCAGCTTAAAAGTTAAGCATTGATTGATGGCTTAAGTTCATTTTGCATTTATCTCATATGCAATGTATTCATATCCTTCATAGCGCTGGATAAATGTTCTGATAATTATCTATGTACATGTATTATGTTATATTTATATTTGTAGTGAAAATGTTTCATGTTTATCCAGAAATGTCAACATCATGCTTATATCACAACATTTTATTGAAAATTTGACCTGTCTTGATTTGTTATGCGTGAGATTGCATTATGTCAGGTATACATCTTCAGTATTTAATATCGGGTCCTAAAGTGAAACTATTATTTATGTAACATAGGCAGATCCTCAATGTAGTATAAGAAATGTGAATGATAAACATTTGGAAAGTCAATGGAAAAAAGTGTACCCTTAAGTTTATAAAAAAGATAATAACATTTTGATGGTATTTAAGGAAATTATTTTTTTTCCGCCCCAAAATGTTGGCAAAATACTTTTTCAGAAGTTTTATATCTGGTTGAATTTGATGTTATTTAAGCAAAACATTTTTTCACGCCAAAATGTTGGCAAAATACATTTTTAGAAGTTTTAATTCTTGTTGAATTTTGATGTTTTTTTAAGCAAAACATTTTTTCACTCCAAAATGTTGGCAAAATACTTTTTCAGGAGTTTTAAATCTGGTATTCTGATGTGTAATTTATATATGTACTATTATAATTTTGTCAATATGAAACGACACTATTATGTTGCTTTAATTTGAAATAACTTGATTTCTAGCTGCGAACAATCTTTGCTAGCCAGGATATACAAACCATTTCCTTTCAGTTTGTTTATCTTATTGTAGTGAAGCGAAACTTTACTTGCGAAGATGGTTGCAAACACAAAATTGTATAATGTCATTTAGACAGAGTCTAGAGCTATGAAACACATTATAAAAATGTCCTATTTACTTTTAGTCGGTGACTGAAGTTCAGGTCGCTCACAATAATTTCTTATTGATTCAATTTACAATTTAAGTTACCCGTATTGTTTTATAGGTTAAGTGCACTGCAAAGTTTCAAAATGAGCTTTATTGAAAAGAGGGTTGTTAATAGGGAACGTTTTATATCTGTTGTATATTGTAAATAAGGGCCATTTTAAAGTGTGTGTGTGTGTGTGTGTATTAAATTTCAAGATTTTTCTAATTTATTTAATATCCCTACTCAAATTTCACAAGTCCATTAATTATTAGAAAGTAAATCTTACACAAACCAGTTTTTCTTTATTTCTTGGCAGTACTTTTTCTACAATGAATTGTAAAGAGATGGTTTGTATATGTTGGCTACTGAACAAGAGGCCCTCCCATGAAAGTAGGCTGTGTTGTGAGAAACATTTTTGTTTATGTGGATAAAAAATTATTTATGTGAAGTTGAGCACTTGTATTTATATAGGCTGTGTTTTAATGATGTGAGTACAAATACACCTTATTGTTATATTGTACACACTGTCTGTGTACATGTATAAACCTATTTGTTATGTTTGTAAATAAATGTCAACAGGTCGTCTAATAAAATTATCATTCCATACTACCTGTTAACAGTTTTTCTTTATGACAAGAGTTATTTCCCTTGTTTTTATGTACGGTATTTGTATTACCCCCTATTTGTGAAGGTCAATAACATCAACATGGATTTGGGGGCCGCGGTGGCCTAGTGGTTAAAGTCGGCAACTGGTAATCATAAGAGCCTTTCACCTCCTAGTTTGATTCCCGTCCGGGGTGTGCTAGAGTGAGAAAGTTGCCAGTGACTTGCCGTAGGTTGGTGGTTTACTCTGGGTGCTCCGGTTTCCTCCACCAGTAAAACTGGCACGTACCTAAATGACCTTAGCTGTTGATCGGACAATAAGCCCTTATTACAAACAATCATCATGGATTTGACTTCCCTGCATCATATCAAAGTTATTAAGCTAGGTATTTTCAGGCAAGAGTTGCTTCCCTTGTTTTTATGGAACTATGTATACATCACCATAATACTATACTTGTTAGCTGGCTGTATTTAGTACTGTTACAAGTGAGATAGCACTATAATGCAGATACCATCCAAAAGTGACCTGACATTGTGTTGGAGACATAAAAACTCGCAGTACAAAACATCTTTGCTGACTTTGATGGACACAAGTTTTTCCTGTTGTTTATACTGTAGATCTATATAAATCTTGTGTTAAAAATATTAACAAAAGAAAAACATGAATAGGATTGACAGACTAAAGCATCAACTAGCAATACACACATTAATCAATATAACCAAACCACGTCTCTATAAATATACAATATCCCATTATTATGCCACTTAAATGAAGTATTATTAAATAGCTCTAATTATTTTGTCATTATCATTGTATTGGTTGACATATATATCTTAAATAAACTGGCTTACTCAGTGTAAAACAAATTCCTAATTAAATGTAGAGATCTGCATTTCTGTGATGTTGTTGTCGCATACGTAATCTGATTTACTATGTGTCCATACCATGTCCTGAATAAAAATCAATGTGATAGCAGAAAAGTGGATCATAGTGTGGTTAAAATAATTACTAGGCCTCAACAACTAGCGCAGTGGCCCAGTGGTTAGGGCGCTCGCTTCGTGCTGGTAGACTGGTGCTAGAATCCACGGTCATAGGATCGAATCCTGGTGGAGTGAAAACCCAAGACTTTAAAATAAGGCAATCTTCTCGCTCCCTGCTAAGCGCCCAGTATTACTGGGTAGGAGGAGGACTGGTTGGCGCTATGTCAGAATAATGTGACCGAATGAAGTATCATGTCAATGTGTCTGCGGCTTGATATTTCAGTGAGACAGCACTATAAAGTCACCATGAGTGTGCACTGTCACAAGCAGACATCGTCTCGATATGACCTATACATGAGTTATAGGAATGCTAAACCCCAGTAAACAAACAAACAAACTAGGCCTCAACAAGACATACTGTATCATTTCTGAAAGATGATACTTAAACATGTTAAATAAGCTATATGCACATCACAATGTTTTGTTTACACAGCACTGGTAGCGTAGTTCTACCATTTGTCTTTCCCTTTGTTGTCATGCATGTATTTGTTTCAAATTACCAGTGGTCGGAGGAAGGCCCAGGCCAGGAAAATTCTTCTTGTATCAGTGAAAGCTGTTGCTGGGCCAGTAGAGTTCTTCATACAATCCATTATCATAAGGCCAAAAAAATAATATGTTTGTTTAGGGTTACATCCAGAAAAAAATTATGAGTAGGAGCTTTTTTCCATTTTTCCTTTTTTTGGTGGGGGTATAATTTAGTATGTCTCTTGTGATCATCTAATATGACCATACAACTGACATTAATACAGTTACTTAATAATAAAAGGTTCATTTTGAAGTTTCAAGTACTCAAGGACCAGATTTCATAAGTAGCATCTGGAACTGGACTCTTAAACTTGAAATTTTCAAAATTGGATAGGTTGGTAATGTATTTTTGGCAAAGTCAATAAAAAGTTTAGGATCAGGGGGTAAAAGTTAGGGTAGGCACAGAACCCTAAACAGGCATAGGCCTAATACAACATGTGGTCTACATAATACAACATGTGGTCTACAAATTATATTTAGGGCCAGTAGACAACAAACTTTTCTGTGCACACTGATTAATATCATTATGACGTATGAATAAAAATTAACCTTTAGAAGAATTAATAAACTGAATAAAAAGATGCAACTCATCAATTGAAAAATCCATGTACTTGTTTATTTACAAGTAATTGTATATATATTTTAACAAAACTATAATAAAAAAAATATGCTATAGCTATCTGCTTCAAAAAAACTAGTTTCAACAACAGTGTCAAACCTATCTAACAGCAAATGATTTCCCAAGTTTTCAGAAATATATACATTATTAAAATATATTAGAAAATTGTATTTAAAAATTGATTTATCACAGAACATTTTTATGTAAATTTATATTGCACAAATATGATATTTTTTTCTGAAACCTTCCAAGATAAAAATTTCCATAGCACTACTGTTTATTTATGGCAATAATATATTGTTGAAAGTTCTCATTGCCGACTAATCTTAAAGTCTGCACAGCTTACTATCAAATCTACGAACTTGCTCTTCTACTGGCACATCCTTCTTCCAGACGGGGGGTATAATGCACATTGCTTGACTATTGAATGGTCGCCAAACCAGCATTTGGGCACTATTAGCATTTGGAGGCATCAGTGCACAGCGTATTATCGGAAGGTTTCCGTCAATGATACGTGGTTGACTAGGAATAGGGTTACTGACAAGTTTAGCACGCTGTCCAAGAGGTTTTTTGGGATCAACGTCAATATCCAAGCGCATGTTCCATCTTACAGTTTTCAGGATGTAAGCTTTGTGGGCATGGATGCTCCAGGCCACCAGCCAGACATTAAATGACTGGTCACGGACAATGTGTGTAAGGTTTGGCTCTGTTTGTTTGGTGTTGGCTGGGTTTCTCCAGGTCACATGGGGATGAAAGTTATCATTCATACTAATGGTAGCAGACTGATACATGGTGCATGGTCCCTCAAAAACCACTGTCTCGTTGCGTGAGCCATACCAGGGGTAGTGATGACCATCGCAGTCACTTATAACCATCTGTTTGCCACTGGTCAGTTCAGGAAACTCCCAACTTGTGCTGCAAGTAAGAAGGAGACAAATAATGTATAGAGCCGGGGAATAACAACTGAGAAATGGTTTCTGAATGGAAGGAAATGACAGCTAATCATGTTTATAGAAAGGTCACTTCGATGAGATGAGACGACAGTTAAGATATATTTATGACATCTGAATAGAAGGGAATTACAGGGCAGAGAAATAACATCTGAATAGAAGGGAATCAGAGCTAAGATAAAAGTTAAAAAGAAAATAGAAAAAACTTTCAAGTATTACACTCTAGGACTTATAGATTATAAGAATATCTTTGATATTTTGTAAAAAAAAATCCATTTTGGCCCTTTAGTGATGCACTCTGGTGGCTGAGCCCAAAATTGTGTGCACATCTGAATTCCCTTCCCTCAAATATCCTTCCTATTAACAAGTTTTGTCCAATGCCTTATGGTTTTGGAGTAGCACTTGAAAATGTCAGTCAAAAGTGAACATTTGCACTTATATATTCATTATTGGGATTGTTGCCCATGTTGTACTTTGTAACCAGGGTCACACTTTCAACACACTTAGTTCTAAGTTTATGCTCCAAGGGTACTACATATACTAGCATCCAGCTCTAGGTCTTATTAGTTCATTAAAAGAATTAGGTAAAAGTGTCCCTATTATGGCCCTGTAGTCGTTCAGCACCAACATTGGAACAAGTCTGAATTCCCTAACCCTTGGGATTGTTGGGATTGTTACTACCAAGTTGCTTTGAAATTGGTTCATCAGTATTGGATATATGGAAAGTTAACATATTTGCTAAATGTAGTGTTCAACTTTAATTATATCCAACATGTGTACCTATTTTTGAACCCATAGTTATGCCCTTGACAAGCTTGGTTCTCCATGCCCCAGGCTAGTAGCCTAGTACACATGCAAGCATTAAGATCTAGGCCTTCTAGTTTATAAGGATATTTCTATTTAAATTTCCAAACTTTGGCCCCATGGACATGATGGAGACAAAAGTCCAATTGTTTCAACAAATCAGAAACTGTTTATCTAGGAAGCCTCTTACTATAAAAATAAAGAAGTCAAAATATTAAAAATTTAATAAGGAAGTCAATGACAGACAGAATGTGTATAGCATAAGTCCACCTTGGACCTATAAATATGAAAAAATGGATTTTTCTCATACAAAACATGTCTGACGCCAACTTTTCAAATTTTCGACTTCCTCTACAAAACCACATAGTTGAATTCGACCAAATTTGGTAGGAAGTATCCCTAGCTGAAGAGGATTCAGATTGTTCAAATAAAGGAACTGCCATCTTGGCATCAGACATCCCTGTTCAAATGATGAGGCTCAGTCCCCAAGAGCACCACTTTGGGCTCCCAAATTGGGAAAATTGACAAAATTTAAAAAATCTTATAAACTAGATGAGTTTGAGCTTAATATTTGGATACATACGGTAGTAACTTTTGGGCATGGAGAACCAAATTTGTTCAGGGCATGATCTTGAAGTCAAAAATAGGTTACACGTTTTGGGTCAAAGTTCAACACTATTAATATAGTAAATTATATATGATTACTTTTCAGTTTCAGTTTCTTGTCCAAAACTACTGAACCTATTTCATCCAAACTTGGTATAAGACATTCCATTGGGAAGCGGGTTCAGATTTGTTCAAATGATGGGGCTCAGTCCCAAGGGAGCGCTACTTGGAGGCCCAGATGGAGAAAAATATACTATTTTTTTAATACTTACTATCCTTCAGTGCCGTAAGTGTTATGGAACATCATATCAGTACATGCTTGAATCCAACCAACCTTCCATTTTTGATTTTCACCCATAGGCGCCATTTCAATAGTAGCAGAAACTCTACAATAGGAATCAGAATTTTGTTAATCTAAAAGATATAGATCCAGTTCATTTATTTAAAAGCCATTTGGACCAAACACAAAGATATGCAGTGTTCAAAATATGTTATTTTCACAAATTTAATTGAGTATTTAATGAATGAAATTAAATCTAATGTAATGTAATGGCACGTCAATATCTTATACTGATGATCATACTTATAGATAGAAATTAGAATATTTTTTTCATCTTTCATAAAATCATTACGATTATCTGTGACCAAGAAAATATGATAGTACATGAATAGAGTACAATAAAGCATAGCTTGGGAAAACTGCGGTTGGGGGCGATTCCAAATATTGAATTCATCAGGAAGTGAGTTCCATAAAACCGGAGGAGCAATACAACTCAACAGTCCAAAAGTGTTTACCTAAAGTTTGGTGTCTGATATTTAAGAACTGACGACGAAGATTCTTCAAGTGTTGTTGGTTGTTCATCTATTCTTGGGTTGAAGTGTAGGACCCTGATCTTTTTAAGTACATCGTCAGGTACTATAGTATCAATTGCTATTTGATTGCACCAATCTGGAATTGCTTTGTCCACTGCTCCAGGCATCATTCCATCACATGGCTTCTCGATTGTGACTTTTGACTTTTTCTTCACCGATTCAAAGGTAGATGTATTGTTACTGATTTTGTCCATTGCGGATAACTTTTTGCATAACTCGACAGTTAACTTTTTGTATGGTGGTCTACAAACAGCTGTTAATTAAGCCTGTTTAACTATGCGAATCTGTTTTACGTGCGTTGTCAACGGGGAATAGAACACTCGTAATTCCCGCTCCCATAATACTTTGTTGTGACGTCATCACAATGAAACGCTTTAAATAGAATTTAGGAATACCACATTTTTCGTCACTTTAATGTATTTGCCATTAAAACTCAAATGAGTTTTTCAAATGATTGTAGTAGAGAATATGATTTATATGTACTATACAGAATATATACTGGAGATGAACCTAAGACATTCCCATAGTAACGGAAACGCCCCTAGTTGTCTAAATTTAGATTTGATCCCAGCATGCAAATGTAAGGGAAATCCCAGGAATTGCATTTTACCCAATCAAATTTGTTCAACAAGTACAGAGGCTTGTGTGGCCGGCTCATTGAAAATGTCATCGATAGCAAGGAAGAAAAGACGGCCAAATGGCTCGAGTTCTCGGAATTCACAACAACAGCATCAAAAGATTATAAAATCTGCAGACAATTTTATAAAATCCATCGCCACAATTGATCTCAAAATATCCAAAAAATGCAGCATCTGTGCAAGCAAAGACTCTCAATTTGGAAATCTTAGACCGCTTATGAAAGCCTTGGAAATATCTTGTCATGGAATCCCCTGGATCCTTGGTACAGTAGCACTTCTAGCAGTGCTCCACAAGGCAGATCACATAACACTGCTCTTTAATTTATTAATAGGTAACTTATGTATGACAACTTTTTATTGACAGTGTATGTTGTTATCTGTTTTCTTTTGTTTACACTTTGAAAGTTATGCTTACAAATCCTCTTCTGGTAGAAGGCTATCATCAGCCTCTGACACCAGCTTTAATTCTTCGGTTATCTTGTCTGGTGTGATATATCATGAAGAGAGCTGCAAACTGGGCGTGGCACATCTCTGATATTGATAAAGACCTTCCATGAACTTAATACTGTTCAACTTGGCAAACATTCTTAACAAGGAAAATTGAAATGGTAAATAGATCAGCCGCCCATTATGTCTGTAACAACTTCGACTGTACATGTACAAGCAGTGTCTCCCAAATGATAAATTTCTAAATTGGCAAACACTAGAACAACACCGTCTTAATACCTCCGTTATTGTTTTCTATAAAATCAAATACAGTTGTTTTCCTAGTTCCGTCATTTTCCCAGTTCCGATAACGCTGAAATGCGTGTCTTTATTTCTTTAAGTGCATGACTAATATTCTACTTTTGATTTATGATTAATTTTACAGATATATTTAGGAATACAAAAATATAAAAATACTCGATTTAACTTATTCTGCTCTGGATATATTGGAGTTGCCAACTGTCAAAATTTTTAGGCCGAAATGAGCTATGGTTCCGGCAGCTACTGTTTTAACAGTGACTATCGCATGTTTCAACTTTATCTGTCTCTCTATTGTCACATATATAGTAGAATATAACCAAACTTTTGTGGCTAATATTCGAGTAAATTCATGTGACAGTATGAACCTAAGAGATTATTAAAAAAAAATTCTGCTCCTATGGCAGTTACATGTATGCATCCACTGCAGTTTACTTGTCATTTTCCTAGTTTAGAAACCGGTGATTTTGCAAGTTTTTCATATACAATAT
>JAUMGZ010165610.1:0-15668 GCA_032359645.1 Pododesmus macrochisma
AGAACACCTTAAGTATTTTCAACGAAATTTTATGTCAACGAAATCACTTTATTTTCAAAACAACGAAATTTTAGCCCGTAGAATATTTCTGATTCTACAGTACATAGTTTCCATGTCTACATAACTTTGAGTCATGGCAAAGTTCCACAACAATTAAAAACACTATAATATGTATGACCTAACAATGTTGTAATATTACTGATCATGTCTTTGAGTTGATTTTTTATATTTGGACAAATTAACCTGTAATGTGTTCCTATCAGGGCTACTAGAGGCATATTCCGAATGATTGACACAATTCTGACAACTTTTATCCTGGTGACCTCACAAATCAAGTGTTGCGAAGAACATTTTGGAGAAGTTAAAATCTTAAAAGCTAATGGATGAAAACGGACAAAGATTGAAAGTTTTGACTCAGGTGAACTAATGAACATTCTCTTGTTTTAATTCTTGTTATATTGACATTTCACTACTTATCCAATATATTCAATATGATAAATTCTATTTTTCTAAACTTTTCTCTGTTTCATGTACAAGTTCTCACCTCCAATATTCTAATGGAGACAACCCTGTCATTTCCAACACTGTAAATCGAAAGTAATTTTAACGTATCGTTCATGTAAACACAATTATCCTTACATACCTGGTTAACATCACGAAGAATTCGTTCTTGTTTACTACGTTTTCGCTCCATACCAGTGACATCATTTCGTATAGTAGATAACTGATCTGCGGCTTTGACCAGTTCTACGCCTGCTTGGTTTGCACGTCGCTCCAACTCTGATGTCTCCTTGACAGTAAATTCTAAGTTATTGGCAGCACTGTCATACTTATCTATTGTCTCCCTCGCCTGAAGGAAAAACAAAAATGAGATGAATTTTTTTTAGAGAAAATGTCACACACAAAAGCATTATAAATTTATCGGAAATGAAATCAAATATTTTTAGACTCATTACTTTTTTATTATGACTGAAAAACTAAAATAAAACCAATATCAGTCAACAGTTGAGCTATATTTTAACAAATTATTTAAAAAAAAATTCAGAAACTCAAAAAAGTATATTTCACTCAAATCAAAGAAAGCTTCACATACTGTAATAAAACATAGATATTTCATGAGAATCATCTTATGGAATATCAGTTGACATGTTCAACCCATCAAAGAGAACCTTACATAATAAAGACAGATCATTCATGTGAGCTAGGCAATGAGGTAATGCGCTAAACTAATCAAAGAGAAGTTAACAAACCTGATCTCTGGCATCTTTGAGGTCAGTGTTACATTGTTTGAGCAGTCTATCTGCATCTGACAACTGCGAACGTCTCTTGTTCAGGGTTCGCTCTAGACCAGATATTTCATCACGTAGATAGCGCTGACGACTCCCGGCCATTTTAATGTCCATTGAATCGTCCGATTCCGACTCTTCTTCCAGTGCCTTCTTCCACATTTGTCTACAGGAAATAAACAACAGATGTTCATAATACCCAAACATTCACACAAGACTACTGTAAATGTACTTTAATAATCCCAGTTCTATTTTAGCACCAAAGCCTTTGCAAGACATATTCACTCAATCATAAATTAGCGTACATAGGCCTACATTAAAGTTTTAAATTTAGATGTTACATTTTAGCTCTGTATATAATCGTTTTAATGTCAACGCGAAAAAAAGAATCACATGTTTCATAAGTGAAAGAAATACTAAATGTTTCTCCAATGCAACGTTGTGTACAAATGTCATATATTTTGATCTAAATAGAATGTTTAGAATTAAATAAATATCCAACAATTTGACAAATATTTAGTTTTTCACAGTATTTGTTAACCTTGTTTCAAAATTAACACAGATTAAAGATAAACCACTTCTTTCTTTCTTCTTATGTCTACATTTAGCAAAACCTTAGTCTTCATTATCTATGCAAAACACAGTCAATTACTATTAAATAATTGAAGCCTGCCAATTTCATTAGTTATATAACAATAATAAACCTGAAATCTTCATGTGTGTTTTTTGCAATGTTTTGAAATAGTTTGATGATTTTTGTACCGTTTCTTTGTATATTTTGCATTGTTTGAAAGATTTTCATACCGTTTCTTGCCCTGTTTCGAATTGTGTTTTTTCAGGAACTGCAGTTCCTCTTTAGCACCAGCTCGCTCTATTTCCAGATGTCTCTCTTCACTCCTGTATTTTTTCAGAGATTTTTTCTGCCTCTCTATGGCCAGATCTAGGCCCTCTAACTCATCTCTTCTCTCCTGCAAATAAACATTTAGTAGAGTAAACAGGAGTTTCTTATTTTGTTTTGGATAAGATACACTGAAGAAAAAAACATGATAAAAAGGAATTTACACATATAGTTTGCACTGAGGGTTAAAATACCTTTGAGAATCAAAATTAAGAAATTTATCAACACCATTTTTTCCCCCTGATAACTTTCTCTATATACGTCACAAAATCTATTGTTACCTCGAGTTCACTCCTGAGTCGACGTATCAGACCCTGATCTTGTTCGGACTCTGCGTCTGCCTGGTCCAGCAGTTTGCCTTTCAATCTCTTGATTTTGTCTTGTAACTGTGCAATGTAGTCCTCCTATGAAATGAACAGCAGAAGTTACTTTGTATGTAGTCTAACTATAGCCAATATCTAAGAGAAATACCGGTACACAATTTCTGTGTTATATCTATGCCATTATGTGTAAACTTGCTAATTCAGACATTAAGGCTATTATCAAGTTCTTAGCATGAACTCAAACTCATATTTGGAACTATATGCACTTTCCCAGTAGTATTACTGAGAATTGTCCTCAGTTGATTTTATGCTCAAAGTGTTTTGTAATGCCCCAGTCATAGTGTCACGTTATGGCCGCATCGTTATGACCAGTTTCTGACCCCACGATTTGCAAATTTCATCCTGGTTATGCCTCGTTGTAGCCAAGCCTAACCTCGCTGTCGCCACGTTGTTCTACGCTCCCTCACGTTGTAGCCACGTTTCCAAAGTAGCTAAACGTGGCGGCCAATACATGACACTTTGACTTGGGCATAACCATGACATTAATACAGATCAGATCTCTACAATTTGAAACCATTTACACATAGTTATATACTCAGGATTTGTTGACGAGATTGAGGTCAGAAGAAAAGTCCTTGAAGTTGAAGTCCTGAGCGTGAATTTTAAGACTTTGTACTCCATAAGAGTTTGAGATTTGGAAACAATTACTTCACACTTCAAGATGTATTTTGTTTGTAAGCTTTATATTTGAAGAACAGAATATTTTTTAAAAAGAGTTCTGACTAGTAAACCGTCAATAATTATGTAATTTATCTCTTGAATGTATACAATCCCAAAGATATTAACACATACAATGAAGTACCCTATTGACAACAAAGTCAAAGACTGATATTTAAATACCCCTTTGTTGACCCTGCTTATATTTCACACGTATGATAATATCATAAAATGCGTCTGTAAGCTGTTGGCGGGGCATTTAAAGACTTTTCACGCCTTTCAACTGAGCACGCCCAAACAGGCAGCAAACTTTACTATGGGTATATATGTGTTGTTTACAGGTAAATTATACTACAGATGTATGTGTGTATATTGTGTTTAAAGGTAAAGCAGTATTTCCTCATATAACTGAAACTTCAATGATCTTTAATAAAATTAAAATATAATAACTGCACCATTAACCAGGTCTTCTGGTTTGTTTAATTTCACAAAACAAAACAAAAATATTGTGCTTCCTTCTATTTCATTTGGTACCTTGCTAATCTAAATTGCTTTGGGTGATATCAGACAAGTTCTGATCATACACTTTAAAATAAAATATTCTATTACATGGTTTGGTCAAACAAGTACAAAGTCTTTACTTGTATTCAATTTTTTCCACCACAGTGACACACAACCCCTGTATGAGCACCTCATGTAATTATATAGTTATCAAATTACTGCTAAGGTATGTTTTACTACTGACAGGAGCATATCAGTAGGAATACGGCACACGCCACGCCACGATTATAAACACAATTCAGTTATAGTATGATATTAATAGGTCGTTAATACACGATCTTATCTACCTGTTATAAATCAACAGGAATATGACTATACGCTGAGTTGACTAAAAACATGAAAACACAACACTTGATAAACAAGGCTTAAAGAAATAAACTGTTTCCCATCCATACCCACATACTAAAAACAGGCCAAACGTGAATTATTTAATTATCACTTCTATATAAATATTCATATTTGAAATATAGAATACCTTTCTACCCATGTTTTAAATTTGTTCTTAAATAAATGGACGGTACGCCATTAGTAGAGTTAAGATAAACAATTATCGGGGCTAAAAGACGATTGTTCCACTCCTGAATGTTGAGAATGATTTATAACCAGGTACGTACCAAGTCATGATGATCTGGTACATTACAGAACAGGTAGCTGTCGTCACCGACGCCCGGCTGTGACTTGAGTATTCCTCTCGGTCCTGTATCCATACCACTGCTAGCCACTGAAACATAAATACACCATCAATTAACATAAATGTATATACAATTGCCAATAAACAAAATAACCTCCAATTAATAAATATAATTCTAATTAACAAACCATTAATCAACAAATACATCTTAAAATAAGAAAAACTAGGTTCCCATGATTATCTTAATAAGAAACCATTTAGTTTAAGTTTTTGTCACAAATACTAGTGATTTGAATGTGTAGAAGTCTGTGTAGGTTCTTTTGACAATTGTAGAACTTACCATTTCAAATTGATATGAAATGAAGTTTTAACAGTCAGATTGAGAGAATTTAACATTTGAAATTCATATAATGTTCTTAATTTGGAATGATTAGTGAACAATTAATTTTGTTTGCAACAAATTTTAATTTTCATGATGGCACAATGCCTTTTTTTGTTGACTTGCACTTTAAGTGACTTTAAATTCACACTTTTTATTGACTTAAGAATTTTATGGTTCATTAAGCATTAAATTGCAGTTTATGTAAGGCTAGCATTTTACAGTCAGTGCAAACCTTTTAATGTGTCAAAACAATTAAAAAAGGTGACACTGCCTAGAACAAACACAAACTTGTTCACAATATTTACTGAATATTTAGAATATTAAATATCATTCATAACGACATTTAACAAAACAAAATATATCTCTAGCAATGTGTCATTCTTATACCACATATCATTTATGCAAATCTCCATATTTAAACTTGTTTGGGATAAAACCAACAGATGTAGGTACACTAAATTTTCATATTCCACATTAACTTAAAATTTGTGAAAATGCTACCAGAATTTTAATATTCTCGTAATTTACGGTTTTGATAACAGGTGGAACTGTGTCGTCTGCTTGTTATAGCTAGGGTACAATGACACACCAGCATAACTATTAACATTGATGTAAAACTTACACTTTCTCCATATATTACACAAACTGGTCAACTGTCCATTGTCACCTATGGTGTGACCACATAACAGTAACTTTCATGTACTCCTGTTACATTAATTCCAATAACACTGTCCACCTGACAAGAATACTTCAATACCTGTCCATATTGAACACAGTAAACTGTTCCACTGTCACTGTTTGTTACACAGTCACAGAGTCATGTATTCGTAGTGTTTAGATCACTTAATCCCGGCGTCCAATATCTATTGATTAACTAAAACCTGTCTTATATCAATCTTTGTCTGTTGACACTTCAGAAAAACTCAGAATTCACAAACTCGTGTATATTAGTACATCTCTAATCTTTTACACTATTTCATTTCTGACAGCATAAAACATCCAAATATTTGAAGTATATCAGAATTAGGTCTTCTCGAGTATGGCAGAGTATGAATTCACGTATCTGAAGCACCTTAATTATGTTACCAATGTTTTAATACGTCAGGTAAATATACCACTAAAACTCTCCAATGTTGACCTTGGTCACTGGGTCATATTTACATATGTAGTACCCACTATATATAAGTTTAACTTCTTTATTTGATTTTTATTACAACCAAGAAATCTTCTATCACTCTTGTTTGTACACCACAAAGTAATGATCTGGAACAAAATGTCACAGAGCAATGTTCTCTTTCAGTGATATTTAAGTGTACAGGAATAATGTCCTATGTGTGTACACCATAAAATAACAATCTTGAACACACTAGTACTGTCAACAGTCCTCCAGTTCAGAACTGATAATTACTGTTTCAAAACTCCACCTATATGAAAACAAGTCCTGCTTTTATCAAGACACATAAATCCTAATTCCAGATTTAAATTTCAATAAACATGCATCTATGAATTGTATTTGTCTAAACCCAAAACTTCAGACTCAATACCACCAGATTTAACCAATTCCTCAGTGCCAGGTTGATAAATCCAAACTTCTATAATGTAATGCAAACTGACTTATCACCATATAGAAAGATGTTTACATAGGGCAGAAGATAATCACCAAATTTGTCGCTATCTCAAGATTTGCATTTTATCTTTCTAAAGAAGTGTTTGTAACTATCACGATTTCAAAGCTCCATAAGTGCCTGTATCACATTACTAAACATATTTATGTTTGCACTTGTCCTTAATCCACAAGCCAACACCATCACATAACCTATACATTCAAGTTTGAATGTATGCCTGAATGTATGCCCATTTCCAGATCCTTATTATTTTGCATAATACAGACTAGGGTCAATATAAAGTCCTTATCTTCAATGAGCAGAACCCTTAAGGTCCTGGTCCCATAAATCAAGTATCCAGGCCCTGCTCCAATACACATAAAGTCCCTATCTGTGTCCCTTTATCAATATTTACACTGCCCTATCAATGTAAAGTATACAGTGTCACCTATATCTGTACAGGCTGCGCCGGTAGTGTGCGACAAGCGCGGTAAATCAGTTTGTTTGAACTAAGTCAGGAATCGTATGTCGATAGTAAACTGATCTACAATTCTATGTGTATTGTGACCATATTTACTTCATTGATTAGCGGTATATAATAGGCCTCAATATCGCTCACCCAGATCACGGGTAGACATGCTCGGACAGGTCTACCCGTGCACGGCTAACATTCAGATGTAAGGGTATTATTGTTACACGAATCAATAGAGGCCTATCTCTTATAATGTATAATTAGTATGTATATATATTTCTGTTAAGGCCATGCCAATTTATTTTTTGTTGTCCTTGTCCTTTCAGGTTTCAGGTTTGCTATACAGTTGCACAGGTAAAGCATGCATGAAACAAAAACCTTTAAATGTCTCCAAAATATTTTATGCAAATCAGAATATTTTTAATTCATTCTAGCCTAAATTATTTTCTGCCCCTTTTTAAGCTATATTTTCATCAAAATCATAGTACAGAGATAAAAATTTCTGAGGCAAACTTCACCATAGAACTTATGTTAGCTTTACGCCCTCACCTTAATCCTTTAATCCTTAATCATATATCATTTCAGAGCTAAAAAGCTTGTTTAGACCATCATGACACAATAGCAAAAATAGCTCAATTTTAATTTTTATATAATTTTACAGCTAAAATCTCTAGTCCTAACTAGCTTTAACAATGACAACAAAATCCTATATATGAATGCAGCTTTCTCTAATCCCCCTGCTATTGACAATGACAATCATTTCATTTCATGCCTTCTGTGTAACTTCTAACTTAACACACCAACACAAAATACCTTTAATACACCTTGTCTGGTAAAGTCTTAAAACTCCACCACAAGTAAAATAAATTGATAAAAATCTGTAAGCACTTAACACCCAATTATAAAGGATTTATCATAATATGGTCACTTCTCTATGACTGACCACTAACTGGACAGTGATATATCTCAATATGAAGTAAATCATGATCACTGGACAATGTCAATATAGTTATTTAACTAAATGACCCTAACTGGATATATTCCTGAACTGGACAATACAATGCCCCCATTTAAACTATCTGAGTCATTGAATTCACATTTGACTTGAGTATTGAAGTATTTAAATCATATCTGATGTTTACTTTGTCACTAAACAGAATCTTGACAACTTATTAACTACCAGAATCTGATAATTTGTTGTTAAATTATTTTTTGGTGATATGAAATTGTGGAGAACAATAATTAAGCGTGCATAGAATAATTCAAACTGATATCAGCTAACAATGAAACAGATAGGTGAATAAAAAGATAATTCTATTAATGATAGGTATAAAATAAATGGCCAATTGTTTCTCTACTCCTTATAATCTATATATAGTCTTGGTAAATATTTATCTTTTAAGATTTATTTATAGTGCTTTGATTTTTTAGAACCATTGTGGTTTTACCTAGAAATCTTCAAAAGCACAAGACATTTTTAATTAGCATGAAATTTAACTGGACAAATTTTTTCCATTAGGTTTCAAATGTATCAATTAATCACACACTAAGTATAAATTACAACAAAAATTATAAAAAGAGAAACTTAACAAGTCTATATAACCAATTTTATTTTTACAAATTATACAAAGATATAAATAAATTTGACAGAAATAAGTCTTAAGAGGGCAATATCTGTGAAAATCTATCAACTACATTGTATTGCTAAAAAGATTATATTTTTGCATTTTAAAATAAATTTTAATATATATATCCTCTTCTATAAATGAGACAAAGGTGTGATTCAATTCATGTTCCTTTGGTTTCAAAGATATTTACCCAAATAAATAGCGATTTTAGTTTATTTAAAATATTAATTTGTTCATCAATGAAAACTTGTATTTATTTAATAAACCTTAGTAAATATTGTATAAAAGTTGTTATATATATAAAAGCTGCTATATATCTGTGTTTATTTGGTCCAAAGAACATTAAGGCAGAATTAAGATTTACTGTAAGGTGTTATTTCATGTAGTTTCAAAATAGCATCTTTCTCACAGTGAATGTTATTGTGAGTGGTTAATATTGAAGTGAGTAAAGCATATCTATACCTATCATTGTGCAAGTTGGGCTCAATTCAAGTGTTTGACATCATAATTTTTGAAAATTTATTTGTTTCCAATTGCAAAAATTTTAAATCAATAATCAAATAATAGCTGTTAAACTATAGTATAACTATCAAGAACATATGAAAACAAATTGTCTATCAAACATTGATGTAATGCGACACCTTAAAGCTGTAGTCATTTAATTGTTTGGTAAAAAAATAAATTCCTTCACATTAGTGTATCTGCTTTCATCGTCATGAAATATAGGGCAAGTATTGTAAGTCTACTAGGCAATTCTTTTTTCACTTTTAAAAATATTTCTACCAAGGTTGTAAACCACAGGAGTTCTGACTTTAACAAAAAGCCGATAAATACTTTTAATCTAGGCACACAAATCTAGGGTAGGTATAGAAAGATGAAACACAAGATATTATTATTTGGCCCGAGTTGTTGTCTTTAAAGCAGCATATGTTGTAAGTTAGGTGATATTTAATTCATGTACAAGATTTTCAGTAATAACAAATAAAACCTCTACTCACAAATAGGACTTGGCGGGTAGGACAAGCTAGCTTCCACGTGACCTCTGCCCTGTCGTACTGGTGTTCCATTGGCAACTGGGTTCATCGGCAGGAAACTGACATGTGGGCCAGGAGATGGTGGACCAACCATTTGAAATCCGCCAGGAGGAGGTGGTGGGGGAGGTGGGGCACCTCCAGCTCCTCCCCCTCCTCCTGGGGGATAGTAGATCCTGCCTGCTGGTTTATCAGAGGACGTGGGGTATGCTGGTATGAACATCCTACCACCTGTATTATGTGAGGCTGCAGTAGAGGCCGGCACATAACCCTGATTCCCAACAGACCCTATAGGTGCCACACCTAGAGTTGGTGCACCGTGACCTTTAGTTTGAGTTCCAGCGTATCCTGGAGTCTGTGTTCCAGCATATCCTGGAGTCTGTGTTCCAGCATATCCTGGAGTCTGTGTCGTAGAATATCCCGGAGTTTGAGTTCCTGCATACCCTGGTGTTTGTGTAGCCGAGTACCCCGGGGTCTGTGTCCCAGCGTAACCCGGTGCATTGTTAAACCCTGCATGATGTGCAGCACTCGCAGGTCCTGCAAAACCCTGTGGAATCCCTGCACCTGTATTGCTGTACCCTGCTGGCACTTGGTAACCAGACGGCATCCCGGGCATGGCAACAGCCTGCATGGGAATGTTCATAGCACTAGAAAATGGTACTGACTGACCACTGCCAACACCTCCTTGTGGAATCTGACCACCAGCCACAGCAGATTGGGGAAAGTTGACAGCAGGGGCATTACTCATTACAGGTCTATAGGCCTGTGGTTTCTGCACCGGTTCGAAAGCTGTTTTAGCGGCTGTATTTTGCCTACTGCCTGACTGGTTTTTGTCGCGTGTACGATGTCTCCTACTGCTGGTGCTGCCTCTACTTCCCCTACTTCTACTGCTCATTCTGTCTGCATCTTCTGCTCCTGTATAACACAATCATCAGTTTCATTATAAACTAAAAATTAACATTATATAGGTCCACTATATATTCAATCTTATAATAGCCATATTGTCTATATTATTAGATATGCAGGTCTTGGGCAGGGTTCATGGTGCCCTTTCAGAATTTTATATACCCTGAGTTGAAAGCTTTGTAATAGGAATTACCTCCCATACCCTGCAAAATAGCATATGCTTTTATGTAACGTGTCAAGATTACGAACATAGCCATATGTAGCCTGGTAAGTGAACCAATCAGAATACAACATTTATCTTTACAGTATGACATATATCTTTATTTTTGTAAATCTTAACTCTACGTTTTCTCTATAAACTTATGTCTGGATAATGGCACTGAATCTATTTTAAAGACAACAGATAAATCGTACCTGAGCGGCCGGCACCAGATCGTGATCCACCCGACCTGCCGGAGCCTGTCTGATGTGGGACACTTCCTGTTGCTGTTGAGTATACCCCAGTGGCCTGTTAACAAAGCAAAACTTACTAATTACATCAATTAACTTTGATAACTTGTAGGTTCTTAGAAATTATTATTACAATATACTTATTTTTCTTGCATAATGTAATTCTCTGTAGCAAAATATACGAGAAATTAAATAATCTTAGCTTTTTCTTATTTCTGTGATACAAAACGTTTTCAACTTATAAACAGAATAAAACTGTTCCATCTTATTTCCATATACCTGTCATCTTTGAAAATCACAGTTCAAATAGTTTTTATTTATTTATTTTATTTTTGCTTTCAACATATAAATATATATATTATACATAAAATTAAGTTAAACTAATAAATTTATCCTTTTCATGCATTCTTACATTCTCAACACAGCATTCACTATTCTAATTTTACACAGGCAACAATTTGTTCACATACTCAATCATGGTTCACTTATATTGTAGCATATTCATACAGAACAGACATACTTGCCAACTTTTTGAAATTTTAATGGGGGAGAAAACACGTAGCAAAATCTTAAAATGCTTTTATATCTATATAAAATGCTCTATATGACAAAGAGTAGTGTGAACTGCCTCATTTTAGCAGTTCTGTGCAATACACTAAGTTAAAGCAAATTGACAAGCAAGGTTTAGGAATTATACTGTCAGATGTCAAAAGTGGAAATTGTGTGTGAAAAATAGGGAGTCTCCCTCATAAATAGGGAGAGTTGACAACTATGAACAGAGTTCAAAACTTTATTAAATGATCAATGTTGTGTTATCTTATAATTGTTATTAAAAAAGATTGTACAAGCTACAAAGCTTCTTTATAAAATATTGTCACATAGCAAAAACGAAGGCATAAAAATAATTGAATGATCTGGTCTTTCTTATTTGTTGCTATAATTACACACCCTCGGAATTCTGCTACTGCTGAGAGGCATAACGGACACTGGTGCATTCTGGTGTAACATCAGCCTGGGAACTGGTCTACCCTGCATGTCCTTAAAAAAATATATAATGTTGTTAACTATCAAAATAGGAGACAACAAACTGCTCTCAAAGTCCTGGATTAGAAATTCACAATTTAATTTGCATTAATTGAAAAATTGACTAAGTAAAAGAGAAAATTTTAAGACATAACAGAAAAAGGAAATAATAAAAAATGTGAGTATTGTGAGGAAAAAGAAAAAATAAATTAAACAAGCTGGTAACATATGATTTAATACAAAATACCAGAAGAAAAAAGAAAAACAGAACAAGGGAGATAACTGGAAAAATTGCGAAAATGACTATATGTTTCAAATATTTACTAAAAATTATCTAACAGGATCAAGGGAGATAATAAATTAAAAAAGGAACAGTATATTTCCCTCCCTGGTCCATCTTTGTGTGAATAAAATGTAAGGATGCATAAACTTACAGTGTGTTGTCCTGAATGGACTGGTCCCACGCCCTGGTCCATCTGTGTGCCAGCAGAGGTCATGGTTTGAGGCATGGTCTGTATGTAAGCCGACTGCATGGCCAGTGTCTCTTTCAATCGATTTACTTCCTGTCGAAGTCGCCACAGTTCATCATCAAACCCAGGGTTGGCAGTGACTATAGCTTTAAATAAAAGAGTTTGAATGATTAAGAATACTACATTATTTGACTGTTTTAAAATTTGTATATTCATGTTTTGTCAATAGTGAGACTCTATTACAGAAGTTTTAGTCAGTAACTTAAAGCTGTTGTTGGAAAGTCAAACACATTAAGCCAAACACCTTTAAATGTGTAACAATGGCATAATTAGGAAAATCAATGTACACCCATTTCATTGTGCCAATATTGAAAATATCAGGATTTTGGTTTAGATAGTTTTGGAAGAGTATTGACAACATTGTAAATAATTGTGTAGGAATGCATAATGATCTACATAGTTAACACTAGACTTACCACCTCCAGGCTGAGCCCCTTGATTTAACATCTGGTCCAGTAAACCATTCAAATGTTCTAATTCATCTCGCTGAGCATCTAAGATCTCGTACAGATGGGACAGTTCATCTTCCTGTGCAGCTGTTCAAGACAAAAATAAAATAAAGTAAATATGACATGTAGAAATAACAAGGCACAGCAAATGGTACTTTATAAAGGTACTCAAGATGTAGAGCAGAAACGATAACAGAAAAAAGGGGCCATAACTCCCACCAATTATGGTCAGATAATTTTGGATATCAAGCGCTTTCATTTTAATTTTATCCTTATCTTGAAGTTTGAAGTAATGGGTTGATAATTACTCGAGATATTGAGCTGAAACTGTGTGACAGTCTGCTCTCTTGAAAATGTAATATGTCCCATCTTGAATGGGTGTATAAGATGAGAAACTTTAGCCATTAGCTGTGTTAACATAATACTCTGTCACATATCTTTCAAGATGGACAGAATTACAAATTAAGACATTATTTTATTACTAATTTTTTTCATTGCCCTGAATTTTAAATCTTTTTATAATTTAATGTTAAACTTCCTGATATATCCACAATTGTTCAGTCATAGTTTTATAAATACTTCAATTAACTGTTGTGTTATACAATAAGTAAGTCATACAGAAAGTATTAATTTTTACATGAAATATGTTTTGATATCATGCTTCAAGTTAATTTGTATGCATTTAATGTAAATTTTAAGCAAGAAACTCAAATACCAATATATGCTTTAATAAAGTAAATTACAGATGATGAATATTCTATGGTTACTAAATTACATGAACATGTACCATGAATTGGATAAAGTCGTCTTCCACATAACACTAACCAAACTTCAATTTCTAATTTAAAACACATTTTATTTCTCTTTCTCCTTCTCTTCTTTTTTTCTCTCTTTTTTTTAGAAATTATCTTCAAATATATTTTCAAAACATGTTGGATTTATGAGAAGATTTATATAGAATAAATCACATATATTTTAAGTGACTGTATAAACTGTCTCCATGCAATCACTAGAAAACATGGAAGTGTGAACTCTGCTCTTCTTTATCATCATTATGTACATAATATTACACCACTGACACAGAGAGGAATTGGCGGGAGTGAGGGCATTCAAACAAACCAATAAAATCAGGGGTCATCAATTACCATGTCGGGGTAGGAAAAGGTTGGAGGGGTTCAAAACAAACCAACATAATTAGGAGTCATCAATTATATGATGGGTAAGGTAAAGATAGGAAGATTCATCTTACAAATAAAGTCAAAAAGGATAATATAAAAGACAAATTTGTTAAACAATTTAACAAAGGGGTTATATTTACTTAATTCTTATTTGACAACCTCACTTATTTCCAATGAATTACTTAACAAGAAGCCCACTGGGCCTTTACATCCACCTGTATACAATGCAAGAATATATTGAACACATTTGGAGTAAGGGGTGGAAGGAGTTGAAAACAAACGAACAAAATTGGGGGTCATCAATTACAATGTTGGGTAAGGTAAGGATAGAAAGATTTATCTCAAATAAAGTCAATAAGGAAGATATAAAGGACAAACTTGATAAACCATTTTACAAAGAGTTATATTAATTCTTGATTGACAACCTCACTAAATATTTTAACTGAATAACTTTAAAACATTAATACATATTTTTGTGTATCATGTTTCTTGATTGTTTTTTCATATTCTGAAAGAGGATTGGAAAAATTCAAACGTCACACCATTGGAATACTGTTGGAATCAAGTACAGAAAACATCAAGTCATAGTGAGGTTGGATGCTTCATCACATTCCCTTCTATGAAAAATGTGTAGATTAAATCCACTTTAAAAACAAGAAATAGAGAAAACGAAATTTAATAACTTACTTCATGGTAAAAATTCATCCCATTACTTTCCTTATTTTTACTTTCAAACTTTTTGTTTTAAAAATTTTGAGTAAAAAGAAAACTACTTTCTTTATTTTGTCTTTAAAACGTTTTGAATGATAAGAAATTAATCATCTCCAGTATGTGATAAAGTTGGAAGCACACTAAATGTGTATCAGTCTCATAGAATTGCATCTGAAAGTATAACACAACACAATGCTTTTAAAGCAAATGTCTTATGCTATACACACATACAATCCGACCAGACATGAAACAACACAACACTTGATGTAGTCTGTGTAAATATATTTATTCAACGCCACCATAACTCACCTGTCTTTTTGAGCATTTTTTCTACATCATATTAAAAAGTATCATACAGTAACATTCATTTTTAAACAAGGAGCTTATTGGACATTCTAATGATGATTGATACAACCATTAGGAATTAGACTAAAGACATGGATCTACTTCACTCTCAGTTTTACTGTTTACAAACTCTGTAGAATTGTTGCACTAAAGTTTTTTTTATATATATCTATTGGTTTTGAAAGCAATTCATTGGCCTCGTTGGTGTAGAGGTTGGGGGTTCGCAACACAGCTCGAGCACTGCCAGGTGTGTACTTGAGCAATACACGTTACCAGCAGCTCATATCTAGATGGTCCATAGGATTGGGAATAAAAATGGCGGTCCTGTGTCTCATTGGGCACATAAAAGAAGTCACCTTATAAAATATATGATCTAGGTTCAGGAGCACTATAAACAATAGCAATATGTACTACTAACATAGCTTTTAAAGTGTGGTATCGTGTTTAAGTTATCATTTTACTGTTAGACATTACTCTGAGTTCAAAACAGATCAATACATCTTTGTACCTTATAACAACATGATAATCAGAACACTCTTTCAA
>JAUMGZ010165621.1:0-27742 GCA_032359645.1 Pododesmus macrochisma
GTTTCAGGGTTGGTATAGCCTTATTAACCCCACTGACCTATTGAACTCTCTTCGGTCAATATCAAACCACAATACTTTGTCGCTTTACCAGATACTTGCCATTCATTTTTCATTTTAATTAAAAGTTGGAGATGATATTTATTCACACATATTAAATTTGATGCTAGTATCTGATTGGTTAAATACACATTTTGCTTTCCAATTTTGATCAGTGTTCTTAAAATATTTTATATGCTTCTGTTATTTGACTTGTACTTGGCGCAGAATCAAAGATAACTTTTCACCATGCAATGTAGAAAATACTTCTACTTTGGTTGCTTTTTTTAATCAAAAACAGATATGATCATGGGCTGGTGTTTTGTCATGTTGTCTGTAGCCGTATTCAGAATGATATTTTGATATAAATGTTGTCCTTTGTAGCACATCAAATGAATATCATAATCAGGTGTTTTAAGGCCATCTGAATCAAAGGACCAGACTGAACTTTTCCCATACAAATCCTGTTTGTCGTCTGTCCATTGTCACCTGTCCCTTTTAAACTTTTTACAATTTCAACTTCTCAAAAACCATCATACAAATTTTAACCAAATTGGTTAGGAGCATCCTTAGGGTACTTAAGATTTGCTTAAATGAGATAAGGTTTGTATTGATTTTACATGTATCTTGGCGACTTTTGTTGGTTCTAAACAGAGCTACATGCATCTTTCAGATTTCCAAGATGGTGGCCTTGTCGGCCATCTTAAAAATCTTGTCATTGCTACTTTTCCAGAATGGTTAGTGCTAGATACATATGACTTTCCTATAAAATACAGTTTAACTTTTGAAGACCAGGTACCTATAATTTGGAAACCCTGAAATTATTTTAAAGTGGGTCAATGGTTACCATCTTTGAAAGTGTTCTGTATGCTATACTTTCTTCTAAATTAACGGAGATGGAAACTTGTAACTACCTATAATAAATTACACAGGATGTCTACATGTTCTGAATAAATATTTGTTTGTCAGATGTTTCCAAGATGGCCGCCATGTAACCTTTTGCATGAATAACTAGTCTTGGGATGCTCTTCTTTAGTTCGCCTAGACCCAAGGGTCCAAAGAGCACTATATAAATGCTGTCAGTTATCATCGTTTACCTTTAACATTTACCACTTCTCTAAATCCACTTGACCAATCTCAACCAAACATGGTAGGACACATCCCAAATGGGAAGCAGATTCAGGTTTGTTCAAATGATAGGATTTGGCCTTCAGGAATTAGAAGGTCTAGAGCTAAATGCCTGCATATGTAGTAACCATGGAGCATGGAGAATGGAAATTCTATGTGCAGGACACCAGCAGAAGTAACAAGCAAGACAAGCTTTGTTTTCATAGTTTTAATGTTGTTTTCCTGAATTCCATTGAACTATAATGAGATATACTTATGATGAAATCACAAAACAAGACAAAGAAAAATATGTTACCAGTGTGTTGCCATGGGTTACATGTTTAGCATGTCTTGTACTCGAGCATTCACAATTATCACATTGATATCAAACCCAGCTCTGAACTGCCTTTCCTCTGATGATGTGTGATTAACACCAGGGTTAACATGTTCAGCTTGTTATGTTCTTATCTATGATTATACTCAGTTCTGGTAAAATACAACAATTACTTTTGAGCTATGCACAGACACATCATTTTAGACTTAAAGTTTCATGAGTGTCATCTAGTCGGGCGCCTTGAGCAAGATGAGTCTTGTTCTATTATGCAGACTCGACAACTTAAACACGTCACCCATGGCAACACCTCAACACACTTGTCTGAAACACATTGGCAAAGCTCCTCATTACAGCAGCTTTTAAAAATATATCAACAATGATAAAAATGAAAAGTGTACAATGCAAGGTCAATTTGTAAGGAAACACATACGTAACATAACCCGATCGACAAAAATGTTCAACGTGAAATTCATAGGCAAATGAACAAATGAATAGTAGTCACTATACTGACATAACAGATAGGCGTGGGCGTATGTACAATTCAACCCACAAATATGTCATATTAATGTTACGGTATGTACAAAAAAATATCTATATAATAATATATATGTATGTATATGTATATTCAATTTACCATCGCCCGAAAATACTGCAGTACCATAATGGCCATTCAAAACAAGGCGATCAATAGATTTTGTATAACTATGTACAATTTTTAATGTAGTTAAAAACTCATCAAATAAACAAATATGCTTAACATGTATATATAACTATGAATAATGTCTTAATGATAGCACTTGAACAGATAACATGGACAAGACAGCAAGAAAATAGAGACAGAATTATCTAAAGAGATAAATAGTCTTCATAGTCGAAAGGGAAACATTCTGCTTTCTATAGTAGTGAAAACAAATCTGAAATAGGTCACAGTGACCCATAAAACAAAAACATAATAAAAACAAAGTGAAACACTGATCTTGATTGACATAAACAATATTATTAAACCAACATGAACAAACATGACAAAAGGAATGAGTATTTTTTTCTTCAAACAAGAATCACTTTAAATTGCGAATGTAACCTATTACGCTACTCATGTCATTATGCTACTCATAACATATATCATACTAAGATTGCAACAATAGCTCTAGAACTCAAAAAGTTTCATTTGAAATTATCATCAACATTAACAACTTGTGCTTTCTCATGCAGTTGTATAGACAAATATGGTATAATAGCAATAACTAGTTTTTCACCTTAGATGCTAATAAACTACAGGCAGGAGAGGTTTTGCAAATGTTTGATTTTCTTCTCACCGGGAAAAATCCATTTTTTGCTTAAGACTTCTGCCAAGTGTCAGAAAACTGCCAGACACATGTTTTAAAAAGTTTGGTACATTAATCTCAAGGTGATTTAAATCATTTAGTTCCATTTTGTAACGTTATAACAAATAAGGTAGAATTTACCATCATCTTGGCACCTTCCAAGTGTGTGTACTACTATATCTTACCGGTATCTTAACAAACATTCAAACAACAGACTGGTATGTGAAGAACTGAAAACTACTCATTTTATCTGTCATTGTGAATTATTAAACATTCAGAAAGCAGATTAAGATGAAGAATGACTAAGATATAACTACATAACAGTCTCTAACACAATAACATGACACAAAGGTACAACACACACTAGTCCATGTTTTACACATCCAAAAGTTAATGCAAAATTTCAAATATTGACATTATCTCCCCAGTAGAGAAGTTGAAAATTGACATTATCTCCCCTGTAGAGAAGTTAAATATTGACATTATCTCCCCTGTAGAGAAGTTAAATATTGACATTATCTCCCCTGTAGAGAAGATTTCAAAGGGAGATAATCATTAACATCAACCCTGTATTGATGCTGTATTAATCAATAAATAGAAGATTGAGTGTTATGTTGAATGAATCACTTTTGTCTTTTGATCAAGCTAATTTTGTCATTTCTTTTGCACTATATATAACATGGACTGATCACTGACCAACCATACAAGCTCAATCTTACTGGATACAACTTAAAAAGAATAGTAATTTTCTTGTCAAAACTTTTCATGAATATGTATCATGCTTTAATATATTCTTGAATATCTTGAAATCGTTTTTTGAACACTGCACATGTTTGTTTGATCTTATTCACCCCTGGATTTTTGATAGTAGATGGTGTACTTCATTGTTATGAAAGAGTCCAAGTGCAACTTCAGGGGTCAACTTGGTAAACATATTCTGAATGCTCTTATATAAAACAGGGGATTTTTTCAGTGTAGATTTCTACCTTTTATCAGTTACATCACTTAAATTTCTGTTTCCAAAAGTTTTATCACACAGCACAAATTGGGATTATTGCTCAATGTAAAGCAAAAATCACAATTGTCGGCCAATTAAAAATGTCTGAATGTGTTTTAAGACCATGGTAAGGTTGAGCTTGCTTAATGACCAACAAACACAGACAAATACCTGAGTGAACATTGACATTATCCACAAAATGATTAAATGTAAACAACGCACATCTGGGGAACTTTGAGCAATTTTTTGTTACCCGTTTTTCCCTTCAATATAATTCACTAGAGTTCTAAAAATTCTTCAAAACAAGAGACTATTATTCAATTATGAATCTAAGCGACAGCACTAAACTGTCCTATATCCAACATAATTAAAGTTCCAGGAATAAAAATTGCACTTTTTGTTTAAATAGAAAATCTGTTCCCTCCCATTTAACTTGATTGTAAAGGTGAAATAATTTCTCAATAACACAATTTACCTCAAAATTTCACGAACATAATTATATCATAAAATTTCAAAAACATAATTTGCCTAAAAATTTTGCAAACATGATTTTGCATATAAACATCTCCACACTGCATAACCTCTTACACTGTTTTATTTCTTTGTTTGATCGGACAACTCCTACAAGAACCTGATCAAAATCACTGTCAAGTTTTACGTGAAATAATATTGAATGCCCTTATAATGAGAAAAACATTGATTATCAGATGTCTTCAATCCATTAATTTTTGCATGTCAGAACTAATTAACTGCTTGATAAAAACAACATTATTTGGCATAAAAATATTTTCCCTTTCAAAAACATTTTGTCAGAAATGACTTTAATCAGATCGCAGTAATCTGTATTAAGGCAGTGTGGTTTTAAGTTTAAGACCTGCTGTGCATGCAGCTGCAACATTTCGACACCAAACAGAGATGCTTCGAGATGATACAGTTGATGTTTGAAAAATCATCAAGCTATCCATGTGACATTGCCATGTTTTTCAAAATATTTCCACAACTTTGACGATATGAGTTATAAAAATGTCCAGAAAAATAATCTAGAAGAAGGTTTCAATTGGATAAGTTAATGTGTTTAGATAATCATCTAGCTAGTCATGTGACATTGTCATGTTTTTATAAATATATCCACAACTTTAGAGTTTTATAAATTGTCAGAAAAATAATTTAGAAGAAGGTGTCTGTTGGATAAGTTTATGTGGAGTATAAACATATAAGTCACGAAGAGAAGCGTTTATCCATGATGTTTTTTAAATTATTGTTGAAAGAATCAATCATTCTTGTTTGTGAGATGTCCTTTAAAGAAGTACATACCACAAATAAACATGGTAAGACGCATTATATTTTCTAACTCAACAAAAAAAGGCAAGAAACATTCACATGTATGTAAACAATACTTTTCTACTATCACAATTTTATACAGCTCTGAAAATGCAATTTATCAGATTTTTTTTAAAGAAATAATGTTTTTGATTAAAACAAAAAAAATAAACTAAATGAACTTACCTATGACTATGTCAAAGTTTTTCTTGTTGTTATTGAAAGTTCAATTGCTGAATATTGATATTAATCAATTTATATTCAGCCCTCAACAAAAATATAATCTAATAAAAAAAGTTTGAAAAATTGCATTTACTTTGCTGTCAACAATATGAACATGAAAACGATTGGTTCCCTCAGATCACATGATACATAATGATTGACATGTTTAAACTTCCTGTACATTTCACAACAAAGTTGTAAAATTAATCATTTGATGATTATTATGTATATAAGATATTACTATTCATAGTAACTGTTACTATTTACAATGAATATAATATATATTTATTTATACTGCTATTTAGAGGTGATTTTTTCTCTTTAAAATATCTATAGGGTATATCTTTGTACATTCGTCATCATGGCTATACACAAAGGGATGATATTCAACATGTTACAGCAATGACCAATACAACATTCAAAGTCCATTACTACAACTCTGTTAAAATACATTTAATTATGAACCGGTAATTATATTCACAATTATCTTAAAATCATGATATGTATATACAAATGTATACTTTCTAACTTTCATATCCTATATACACAAAACAATTGTTTAAAACATTATTGTACTTACACTAGGGTGTAAATACAACATATACAATATACAAACTATAGTTCAAGTTTCACTTCAACTCAAACAACCTTTAAGAGCATTAAATGTTACATGTGCAATAAAAATGTTACAACATTTTAATATGACAATGAGAATGATGATTACAATGACGATTACAATGATATTTATTTTATTTGTCATCTATTTGTTTGTGTCCCATAAACACATAACATTGGCTATGGTATTACAAATCAATGGTGATGAAGATGATATTGTCATCTATTTGAGCCTGTTCTCGTAATTGAGGGACTGCTAACTTCACAGATATGATAAAGATGATATTTGTCATCTATTTATTGAGAGTCTGTGTTATTTATATAATAATATTGTACTAGCTGGGTTATATGCAAAAACACATCCTAAGTGTCAGAATGTAAATTATTACCCTGATTGTCTCCAAATCTGTCGGTTTCAGCTAGTATTTGCATCAGTGTCATATCAAATCCGCGAGCACAAAAACATTTTGTGGGCTATGATAGGTCAGTTGTTGAAACCACGCCTACTTAAGCTGGGTTATATTCACAATAGGGTCCCGCTATACCTTTCAATATGCAAAAAAAAGTCAATACGGTAACTTCATATCGTGAAAGATGGTAACAATAAGGGTTGTAATACACAACAGTATATACATATATTTTGTATGTGGACCTGTAATGGAGTGTTATTACACTGTAATGGAGAGACTGTTATGTCACTCATTGATGGCCAAGATGACTCACTTAATCAATTCATACTGCACTATAATTACCATGACAACAGAAAGCATGGCTTGAATTTTTTTATATTGGTAAACTATTAAAACACATTTCTTGTCACAGTCAAAACTAAATCTTACACTTCAGTTAAGTGTCGCACTTGACTCAGTCAAAATCTCCTTAAGTATTCTTTGTAGCTCTGAATTAAATTTCAAGAGGCTGACGAAATGTTGCTCTTTAAAGACCACTTAAAGGAACCAAGAAAAGTGGCCTTTATAGACAGGTGACCTTTAAATACAGGTCCAACTTAGTTCAAATATGAAGAGAAGGGAACTAAAAATGCTGTTAAAAAGAGGTGTCCTTTAAGGCAGGTTTTGACTGTATATATAAGCCACAATAATATGAACACAGCTATTTTATGGTTATTATGGGACACAAACAAATACATTTCTGTAAATATGTCACTAACTGACTTCTGGCATGGGACTAATTTTTAATACCCGCATTATCACTTTATACAAAGCAGAAAGTCTGGTGACAGTAGTACAACTTACTTCATACTTAACAAACTTAAGCTGTGTTTTACAAGCATACAGCAACTTTAACTTATTCACCCCTGGATTTTGACAGCAGACTGTGCAAATCTTTTTTTTGGAAGAGTCTAAATGTGACTTTAGGGGTCAATGGGTTAACTTATAAAACCCAAAGATGAAAAGAAGGATCTTAAATCAATCATCTTAATTATGTTTTAAACTGACACAGCAATTATTTTCGAAAACTTTTACATGTAGTTCATATTGTAAAGAATCGCTTTTACACATAATGTAACTGTTTTGAAGGATCTATTTATTGCAACATTGTATGGTCTGCTTGTTTGAAAAAAATATATATTATATAAACCTTGACTCAACTTAATAAGACATGCAAGTAATGATGATAAAAGTTGAGTGTATGTAATTAAAATAAGTCAGTTTATCTTATCAATACTTTGCAATTATTTACACTAAAGTGTTAACTTGTCTTAAACAGCTGCCTCATGATGTTGAAGGTCCAAACAATATTTAACACAACGCCTATTATCCAATTCACATGATAGGTTTTCCAAAACAATCAATAATTGTGATCAGTACATCATTTTTAAGTCTTAAAGATTAAAATTTTAAGTAAAGAAAAAGAAATAATTTTTTCTGGTTATAAATTCATGGCTTTGATAATCATTGAAGTGTGATGATATTTGGGTTGAGTATACATGTTTGTTTGCCCTATTTGAGACTCCCTGATCAGTATCACAGCGGAAGGAATTTATATACATGACAGAGTTTAGTAGAACTTGGAACTAATACTTTTGTATTGTGTCAGTCAAACATCACAAAGCACACTTTATTATACCTTACACCCTGTATTCTCATTGGACAATGAAACAGTAGATAATTCTAATATTGAGGTTAATTTCTTCATTATTATTTTTGGTACAAGCAATATGAATATTTTATATGAGGGATAACAGAATAAATATGCCATTCCTGACAGGGTGATATTGCATATTACATTAGGGGATATATGCAATATTGCCCTCATAGGAATGTAATGTTTATATAAAAACACATATTAACTGTGTGCAGTCAATAACTTCTAAATAACAAAACTCTGTTTCATATTTTAAGTCCAGAAATGGTATGTTATATTACTTAAAAATGTTCAGTGACAAAAGATGACCAGTGACATCAGATGACCAGTGACATCAGATGACCAATGACATCAGATGACCAGTGACAAAAGATGACCAGTGACATCAGATGACCAATGACATCAGATGACCAATGACATCAGATGACCAATGACATCAGATGACCAGTGACATCAGATGACCAATGACATTAGATGACTGCACACAGTATTAAGTTCTTAGCTTAAATCCCTGTCATGAATATGCATTCCTTTCACTGTACACTTAATAACAATATTAAGAATAGTAATGATCATGATTTTATGCCATCAATATCTCTTTGAGGTGAAATGAAAATGTACAATGATTTCTATTCACATTTGGTAGCCATGGTTACATTACGAGCATTGTCATTAACAAGTCCTGGCTGATTTACATTAAGTTTAACAGTTTTCCAGTCGCCAAGGTAAAGAACTGAAAGGTGATAAATTGACCAGCTGACAACTGCTGTAAACAAAGAATGAGCAGATGGATCACCATACAGATGCTTCATAGTAATTGTTTAACATGTATGATCACAGTGTATGAACTTAGCATACACTTCAAGGCATCACGACAATGTATTGAAATGGCACATGTAGTTAATAAAATGTCTTTCATACAAAAAAAGCATGGCCTTTCCATGGCTTAAATGGACAGCTACCACTGTTACGAATCATCCATGAATACCTACTTCCTGTGTTTGTTATCTGTCCTCATGAATACGATTACCACAAGTATTCATGGTTAACAGAATACAGCGATTAGGGTTTAACCACTGTTACAGTTAATTATCAATATATTCATCAAATAAATATGTCAGCACTGCAAAATATTCAAATGTCGCTCTCATCAATATTTCACAGAAAATAAAAATTTCCAAATGAACCTTTTTTATTCATTCCAAGTAATTGTAAATTAAGCCACGCATTCCTCAGTAGCACTAAACTGGCTCAATTCACAGGTAATCTGTGACTGGGAAAGTCCTTTATCTTACGCATCAGAAATCATCCTGTTTATCCATAGCTAGTTGAAAACCAGAATTTATATCACAATATGGCTGGAGTCCTTATAAGTGCATGGCTGTATACATATACATCCAGAATGGGTTACATGGATAGGGTGTCGTGAGGCACTTTATGCTTCAATACAACTCTTCAGTTGTTGATTACTAATTGTTTGATCACATAACACTTTGTCCTATCACGTTTCCATGGTATTTATGTCTCACAAGGAGGTAGTTTTGTGTAATAAACATCAAATATGTTTTTTAGACATTCTGTTTACCACTTCTTTTACATTTGAAAGTGGATCAAAGTTTTAAATTCATTTATAGAGATTTTCTCTAAAACATATATAACACAGTTTGAACTGTTGCTTGTTTGCCTTGAAACCTATAGCCAGTAAAATCTAGTACTGGCAAGTCATCTGTAACAGCTTTCATATTGTACATTGCCTATAACTTGCTTTATTTACTGGCCTCTGTTTTGAGCTTGTTTCTTTTCGTTAAAATTGTAAGGGTCTCAACCCAAGAGATCAAAGTTCACACAATACAATTTGACCTTTGAACTAAGTTCAGATCAACCTATCAGTTAACCATTCCTACCTCAACTAACAAGACATACAGATACAACTAAATTGTTGAACTTGGTGCATGCCTTTCAAGTATATAAAAAAATCTCAATGCAAGAGTAAAATTTAAACTTGATTCTTCTACCTACTGCAGTTAAACAGGTCACATATCACCTATAGATCCTTTTAGCCTCTTGAGTTCAAAGGTCGCAATCTTAGTCACACATCACAATTCTTTTAACCAATCAGTAGCTAGCTGCCGTTAATGTTACAATCAGTTGAAAAAGCACTGAGTGAATCATGTGATTCATTTCCTGAGATATCAGTGAAAAGAGAAATACACAAGGGGAGACAATTCTTCAACAAAATAATGACTCCTCTTGATTTCTCCGTTGATGATAATTCTACAGCCTACATTTTGGCGTGTCGTCATTCCGATAGCAACTGTTGTAGGAGACTGTTCTTATGATCTGGTGGCTTCATATCCTCACAGTTTGTCTACAAAAGTAAATGGTAAAACATTCATTATCTCAAACATTTCATTGCTGCACATACAGTTTACTGTTAGTCTACTAAAGTAAAACACTCGATAGTTATCAGAAATATTTCATGACACAACAGAAATTTGTATCTACTATGCCACATTTAACTGGAGCTGTTACTACAGGTAGACTCATACCCCAACTAGTCATTGTAAACACTTTATCTGTAGGATTCTGTGTTACATCATGGGCAACATTCTTCTTAAGTGCTGTGACCTATCAACATTTGAATAGTTATCATACGGAATGCAAATTGTTGACTTAAGTATTATCTTATGCATTAAACAGTGACTAATTGTTGACTTAAGTATTATCTTATGCATTAAACAGTGACTAATTGTTGACTTAAGCATTATCTTAAGTTTCATCAGAATTGTACTTTATTGTAAGGAAAGATTTATTTGCCTCTCTTGATAACAGGATTCATAACAGCAAGGTTTACATTTCTTTACTTTTACATTTGCTTTACACATTTTTAATGTTCCCTTTTTCCTCTCATTTATCTACTTTAAAAATGCTATTTATATATCAAGAACTATTGATGATTCATAAGTATATAACATTTAAATACAAAGTCATACACACCCTCGGTTCCTTCTGCACCACTTGTATCTGAACATGGTCTGGGTTTGGTCCTAACAATAAGCCAGACAGGTTATTAGAGCTGTTACTCCGTAATTGGGAGCGGAACAAGTTTGTAGCCTTCACCTCAGGATTTTCTGGAGCTGAAAGAAAATTTGAATGTGAAATTAGTAAATATGACAGGATGATTTTACTATGATTGTAAAAAGTCCTTTTATGTGAACTTTTAGGTCACACAGTTTCTACAAAGAGGAACATATATAATGACATGAAACTATGGGGAGAATCTGTATACAAACAGATATATAATGACAAGAAACTATGGGGAGTATCTGTATACAAACAGATATATAATGACTGGAAACTATAGAGAGAATCTGTATACAAACTGATATATAATGACATGAAACTATGGAGAGAATCTGTATACAAACAGATATATAATGACTGGAAACTATGGAGAGAATCTGTATACAAACAGATATATAATGACTGTAAACTATGGGGAGAATCTGCATACAAACAGATATATAATGACATGAAACTATGGAGAGAATCTGTATACACACTGATATATAATGACTAGAAACTATGGAGAGATTCTGTATACAAACAGATATATAATGACTGTAAACTATGGAGAGAATCTGCATACAAACAGATATATAATGACATGAAACAATGGAGAGAATCTGTATACAAACAGATATATAATGACTGGAAACTATGGGGAGAATCTGCATAAATCATAGAAACAAACCTTTCATCAGTTACAAAAATGTAAAAGTTAGGATCTGGGTGAGGCTTGCTACTGTAGTAACTTATGTATTGGTATCTTTTGATGAATTGGGTGAGGCTTGCTACTGAAGTTACTTACGTATTGGTATCTTTTGATGAATTGGGTGAGGCTTGCTTCTGTAGTTACTTATGTATTGGTATCTTTTGATGAATTGGGTGAGGCTTGCTACTGTAGTTACTTACGTATTGGTATCTTTTGATGAACTGGGTGAGGCTTGCTACTGTAGTTACTTACGTATTGGTATCTTTTGATGAACTGGGTGAGGCTTGCTACTGCAGTCTCCTTGCTCTAATTGTTTTTCAGGTTTGGCAATAGCTTTAAACTGCTGATAAATAGTTTTAGCGTCCTCTCGTTTCTGTTTTAAGACATCATCCTCTTTGAAGTCCTCCAACGTAAGACTGACAGTCTGTTGACCTGGGTTCACACCATGTTCTTTGGCCATTTCATCAACTAAAATAACAATTTCCAAAGAACGTTAACTACTTCACACCATACAGTTCACATGACAACAATGTTTTATTGTCATAGTGCCACAAACTCGTACTTTTTGACTTCACCATACAAATTAGATACTTAAATAAGTACTGCTAAAGTAAGGCAGATATAGGTATGCATACATTTCACACAAACAGACCGTAACTCATTGTGTAAAAATAAATGCATTTGCATCTCTGATTGTCCAGCTTTGTGCTAAAACATTTAGAACATTTGATTATACACATAACTTCAGATGAACACAGAAATATTGTCAACATTATTACAACACTTACTCTGCTCAAAGATATCCAATGGTAATTCACTGCTGCCTGAGTCATAGCTATTACTCGGTTGCTGCTGCTGTTGTTGTTGCTGCTGTTGTTGTTGTTGTTGTTGTTGTTGTTGATGCTGATGTTGCTGCTTTTGTTGTTGTAATTGAGCCATCTGTTGTTGTAGTGATTGTTGTTGTTGCAGTGACTGCTGCAAGGCCTGTTGTTGTTGATTTTGCAACTGTTTCTCAGAACGAGCATTACATATATTCCTGAGTTCCTGTTTGACATACTGAGAGGTGGAGTTTCCAACCATACCAAGTTTACTATAATTCAAAAATAACATAATTATGTTCAGTAAATTTTGTGGAGGTTGAGTTCCCAACCATACCAAGTTT
The DNA here is from genome assembly GCA_032359645.1 of Pododesmus macrochisma. NCBI lineage: Eukaryota > Metazoa > Mollusca > Bivalvia > Pectinida > Anomiidae > Pododesmus > Pododesmus macrochisma. Next base: position 13,000 of record JAUMGZ010165621.1, read on the forward strand.
ACCAAAATTTAACAACAATGACATGTTCATTAAATGTTGTTTTTCAATGTCATATCACATACAAAAATATGAGCAGATGAAAAAGACTGTTATTACATTACCTTAAGCAAGTTACTGTTTACTCTGACCCCTAAAGTCACATTTAGACCCTTCCAAAATAATGAATTACAAAGTCTACTGTCAAAATCTAGAGGTGAATGAATCAATAACTGCAATTGAACTAAGTGTAATGGTTTGATCACCAGGATAATTATTCCCTTACTCAAATGATTTTACTATTTCATAACAATGTCTTATTTTAATAAGAACTTACCTATCAAGATCGCCTAGTGAGAGGTCAAATTCGGGAGGGAATCCTTGACCACTGATAGGACCACCTTTGTTGACCTGTCCAAGGTTTGGCTGGTTATGACTGAAAGGCGGACTGACTTGGCTGGTTGGTGGCTGCTGCTGTCGTAGTGAGTTGTTAGGAGAGATTGGATGAGGGGACATGAGATCTGGACTGCCACCAAACGGACTTTGAGGGGTACGTGGTGACCCTCGACCTAAAATAAGATAACAGTAAATTCATATGATTGTTATTAATAAACACGATATCAGTTGCTCGCTTACTAAAGAATTAGAGAATACAAATAAGTACAAAGATTTCTTTGGGTTGTTACAGGTAAGCAGAGAGATTTCCTTAGAGAACACAGATGTGCACAGATGTTTACTTTGATCACATTCAAGTGTAGATGTTGCATTGAAGATTACAAATATGTACAGATTTCCTTTGAGCACAGTATTAAGTACATATGTTTCCTTTAAGCACAATATCAAGTACATGTACATATGTTTCCTTTGGGCATACAGATACGTAGCGAGATTTCCTTTGAGAACACAGATAAGCACTGATGTTTACTGGGTTTCCTATGAGCATACAGTTTTTTCAGATTTCTTTGGGCATGCAGATATTCATAAGTTTCTTTTGAGCAGAAATATGTGTACATATAAGTAGAGTGATTTTCTATGAGCATACAGATATGTTAATTTCCGTTGACCCTACATGACCTATAACTTTAAAACTTACCTGGTGGCATACTCATCTGTCTCTGTAGAAGTCTGTTTTGGTTAAACAATTGCTGCTGCTGTTGCTGCTGCTGATTAAACATAGACATTTGATTGGGTGATTGACCACCGTTAAACTGTGAGTCTGGAAACGGGAACTGGCTGTTCTGGCTGTTCTGACCAGAGCTTGGAATTGAGCCTCCTGACATTGACCTATGTCTGTTTAAATTGAACTGTCCACCCTACAATTAAAATGTAAGTCATATAACATACCGTATTCCATCTGATAAGCGTCCATGTCCCTATAAGTGCCACCTCCCTTATCAAGCACCTACAGTCCTGTATAATAGCCAAGATCCATTATGGGAGAGCACTGCAGTACATTTATTTACAGTGTTTGGACTCATAATGTGATCCTAATAAGCAGGTCCTCTACTTTTTCTAATTTTTCAAACCCTTCGGCACTTATTAGGTTGAATAAGGTATGGTAGCAATAAAGCACTTAGGACGGTTTTTATAATAAAATCAACATTATAGGAACATTTTGCATCTATTTTAACTGTGAACAATTTCCTTACTATAAATACAAACATGCATCTTTAATAACAGTTGTGTATTCAGCTAGTTATTTGTACTGTATTATTTTCTGGAATGACATCAATATGGCTGGATAAACTAAAACTTAAATCATTTTCTTGTAAGATGATACTACATACACCCTGTCAAAAAAAGCTTATTTCACAGTAATTAAGTTTTTTTTATTGAAATCTTAAGTAATATAAATATTCCTTTGTAATATTGTATCAAAATAATAATTTGTTATCTTGCATCAATGAAACATCAATTTAAATCAGTATTCATTTACCTGCGGCATACCCATGGGACTCTGTGGTGCACCGTGAGACATGCTTAACTGACTCCACTGACTCTGACTGGGCTGGCTGTAATGTGGTGACATCTGTGATGGTGAAGGGGTGGAAGGTCCCAGTAGCTGATTTAGATTGGGCTGTTGTTGTTGTTGTTGTTGTTGTCCAGGCGAGGGCATTTGAGGCGTAGCCGGTGACTGTCCGAGGAGCTGCTGTAGGCCCCCTGGAGAAAATCGAGGGGACATTGGTCCCGGGATCTGGTTTCTCTGAAAATACAGAATTACCAAATAAAATAAAATTCATTGAAAATTTATCATATTCAATTTTTTCTCAAAACACTTATAATTAGTGTTACTTAATTGATCAAATTTCTTCTTGTTCTGTGGATTCAATATCATCACATCTAGTTTCAGGCATTTAATGACTTCACAATCATCAATATTAAAACTTTTAAGTTTGTACATAGTAACCTTCAGTCACCCTCCCCCTCCCCCTTTTTAATGATGCTAAGCTAGCATCCCATGTACAGTTTCTTTTTAATCCACTGGCATGATAAGGAGCCTGATGTAAAGTTTGTTAAATGAGCAGGTACAAAGGCCATTGCATGGGTTCATCCTTCTTTCTTAACTATCCCTATTGCTTTGATTTTCTGTGACCACTTCTGTTCCTGTCGCAACGTTTTTTTTTTGGTATTTTGTCACCATGCTCTGGAAGTGATGTTAAGCCCTTATTGAACAAACAAACAAACCAAGACATATAAGTTATCAAGCTTAGTATTAAACATGCTTAATACACAAAAGTCATGTAGATTTCACAATAGTAAAACACTTACCTGGATAGTGACATTAGGGGCATTGCCACTGTTCATAAGGTCACCAAGGTTTTCTGGGAATGGTTGCACTGGACTGTCAATACTCTGCTAAAAAGTCCAATATACATATTGTCGTTAAGTTGATAATTTAAACTGACCAATAAGGTCACAAGGCACAACATTAAATTTTGTTCATCTATATATAAGGAGTTATATGTTGAGTACTTTTACTATTTTTAACTCATTTACCCCTAGATTTCCACAGTAGACTGTGCAAGTCATTGTTTTGAAAGAGTCTAAATGCGACTCTAGGGGTCAATGGGTTTATTATGTCTTCTGATAGTATGAAGATGTAAGTATTGACTGCCAAAATAGATTATTATTAATTTTTCATTATTTTGTAGAAAGTACACAGTCAATCAAATGTACTTGTATGAAAGAAAGTAACTGATTCAAATTAATTTCAAAATTTTCTGATCATAATGCCAAGGTCTGTGTGAGCGTTATAAATTGAAAACATACATTTATGTGCAGTCTTAATTGTATCTTACAATTCATAGAACATTGACAATTAAAGAATTGACATTTACATGTGGGAACTGCTGATTAAACTGCTGACTGAGCTGTCGTTGAAGCAGATGTCGCTGCCTTTCTTGCCGTCGTTTCTCCACCTCGCGCATGTGTTTGAGCTTCTGTTGCTGGAGTAGCGACTGCCTGACCTGAATGGCTGTCGAGTTAGGATTACTAAACAGAGGGCGCTGCTGACTGTTCTGTAAGGCACTAGCATGCGGCACTAGAAAAACATAAATGTAATCAAAATTACTTAATAACCTTGTATAAAAATAGTTGTAGCCAAAATTACTTAATAATCATGTGACCCTGAATTTTATCAAAATTACTTAATAATCATGTGACCCTGAATTTTATCAAAATTACTTAATAATCAAGTAAAAAACCTGAATTTTATCAAAATTACTTAATAATCATGTGAAAACCTGAATTTTATCAAAATTACTTAATAATCATGTGAAAAACCTGAATTTTATCAAAATTACTTAATAATCGTATGAAAACCTGAATTTTATCAAAATTACTTAGTAATCATGTGAAAACCTAAATTTTATCAAAATTACTTAATAATCATATGAAAACCTGAATTTTATCAAAATTACTTCATAACCACGTAAAAATCTGATCATAATCGAAATTAGTTAATAATCATGCTTAAACCTGATCATTATTATATTACGGTACCTAATAATCATGTAAACAAGATTCATTAAGTATCAAGAATGAGAGAACGAAGGGCACCGAGGAATAACATCCATTTAAAGAAAGTGAAGTACGGTGCTGCTCTACTCAATGTACCTAAATCTTGAGACATATAAACTTAATGAAAGTGAAGTATGGTGCTGGGTCTACTCAATGTACCTAAATCTTGAGACATATAAACTTAAAGAAAGTGAAGTATGGTGCTGCTCTACTCAATGTACCTAAATCTTGAGACGTATAAACTTAATGAAAGTGAAGTATGGTGCTGCTCTATTCAATGTACCTAAATCTTGAGACATATAAACTAAGAAAGTGAAGTATGGTGCTGCTCTACTCAATGCATATACTATGGTATATCTTGAGACTTATACATTTACTTCATTAATATTTTTCTTTTTTGAAGTTTTCTAACAACATATTAACAAAATGAAATGAATTCTTCCACTCACTAAAACCATAATTGTTCATATAAAAGCTTCCATTTTGTTGTTGTTTTGGAAGTTTCAGAGAAGCACCAGTAATCAAGCTTTTACTTCTTAACAATAAATATCAAATTAGGTATATATGTAATTTGCCAAAGATGAAAATATATTTTGCAGTAAATATCTTACTTTCTCACTGAACAATCTCTTCTCACTGTATAATTGATAAATATAGTCACCTTGGGGACCAGGAAGGCGTGGACCCTGGGATCCAAAGTTGTTAGGAGCTGCCTGGTTGAAGCCCTGCTGATTGGTTGGAGGATCCAGTGGATTGGTATGGCCCATTTGTTGAATGTGAAAAGGAAGATCCATCCCCGAATTCCCTACTGGCAATTGATTAAGATTTTGCTGTTGTTGATGTTGCTGCTGCTGTGTATGTTGTGGCGTATGTTGTTGTGTATGTTGCTGTGTGTTTGGTTGTGTATGTTGTTGTTGATGTTGCTGCTGTGGGTGTTGTTGTTGTTGTTGTTGATGTTGTTGTTGTTGTTGTTGTTGTTGTTGTTGTTGTTGTTGCTGGTGTAAGTGTGTCTGATTGAATGCCTGTAGAGTCTGTGGAAGTGAGGTTGTAGGTGTGGGAGGCTGTGATAACTGTTCTTCACTCATCAATTGTTTTTGAATAGCTTCTATTGCAATTTTGTCATTAGCATCGGTTCTGATAGTACCATCATTTGATATACCAAGCATATTGTCAAGCTCAGAAAATCCTGAATCGCTTAACACTTGCTCAAGTTGAGTCAAAATTTGGTCGTCACTCACATTAGTTTGGGTCAGCTGTAGACCACAACTGTTGTTTGTAATATCACTGTTCGTACGAAGATTTCCTGAGCTTATATCCTGCTGCAAGTCTGCAGCCTGTTGAAGTATCTGCTCCAAAAGCATGTCAGAAGACTCACCACTCACTTGGTCAACTTCCATTGATGTTGATGAGGAACTTTGATGTTGGGAGGTAGAATTGAGAAGGAATTGCAGTTGTTCAAACTGATCTTGGGACTGCGATGAACTTGCCGACACGCCAGAGTTTTGCTGACCGAATCCGCCAATCTTAGATGAGTTCAGTATACTACTAAGTGTAATGTTTTGCCCTGAGCTATCATGAGCATTTGAGCTTGAACTGTCCATTTTTGTGTCCTTGGAGTCACTATCACGATCCTTCATTTTCTCATTCTGTTTCACAATCAGAACTTTTTCTGCCAAGTTTTTGGGTAACCGCTGCTGTGGAATCTCTGAAGGGTTAGCATTACCAATTATCTGAGTGAATATTTTTGTCTCTTTTGCACCCTTTTTAGACAGAAGTCTTGCAAGCAAAGCATTCTTTTGAATCAATTTACTGCTTTGTGGGTTTTGTTGTTGTTGTGGCACTTGTTGTTGTGCTTGATGCTGAGCTTGTTGCTGTGGTGGTTGTTGTTGTTGTTGATTTTGCTGCTGCAGCTGTTGTTGTATATGTTGTTGTTGTTGTATTTGTTGTTGTAATTGTTGCTGCTGCTGTTGTTGATTTGGCAGCACTGTAGAGTTAGAATGTATCGACGACATTTGTTCACGATCGTCTCGCCCAGACTCTCCAGGAGGCAGCTTTCGTTTGAGTCCTTTGGTAGATGAGGGAACACTGTTGTCCTCATTACCCTTTTCCCAAATATAATTCAAAATGTTGTCTAGATTCTTGTCATTAATCAACCCAGATGTGTCCAACTTTCTTCCTTGATCAGACCCCGATGAAGATTTAGTAGCCTGGATCTCAGAAGTGGACTGGGCATATGAGGTGACATGTTTTGGAGATGGAGATGACAGCATTTGTCTCATGTTACTCGGTTGTGTTGGAGTTGGAGGTAGCTGTGGGGTCAAGGGTGTTAATGGGGTCAGAGGTGTCAGTGGATTCATTGTCGTAGACTGAGGTTCTTGAGGGCCGGACTGATGCCTTTGACGAGATGCCAAGTCATTATCCTGACTAGTGCTTTCCTGTTGAAAGAAAAAATTAGATAATCAGTATAAAATTTCTATAGAAATATTAATCTAAAGATTGAGTTGTGTCAGGAACGGGGACCAAAATGCATGTGCTCCAATCAATCTAAAAATATCAATCATAAATGTTGGTGGATTATATAAGTGATTAGTAGAAATGAAGCTATCTTATCTGATATGGCATGTATTATATTCAATGAGTAAATACCCTTATCTATATTACTTTCTTTTAGTTTCAACAGATTTCGTTGAGTTAAAATTATGTATTAGTCTTTGAAAAGAAATAAACATCATAATAAAATTATCATTCATTAATTTTAAGAAAAATATCAAATAGCAAATGTTCTTACAGATGAACCATTATAAGAATAAAACTGATTTAACATATTTAACTTTTCGAAAGTAGAAAAATATCTCCTCAATTCAATAATTTTCAACATTAGATGACTGGCTTTCTTTTATAACTGAAAGATAGGGTCTAAATACCAAAACTCCTTCAGGGCAACAGTTCACTGTTCATTAGATAACATAGTACTGCAGTGGCAGATCAAGGATTTCAGATCAAGGATTTGGAGTCACAACAAAATCAAAACAAGCATATATGTTTTTTTAGAAGAAATAGTAGCAATTTACAAAATATCGCAGTTTATGGGAGGGGTGTGCGCCCCCCCTCTGTATCTGCAAGTGTATTGTACAACAGGGTTGTATGATGATACTTACTGCGGGTGCTGATGTGCAACTATTGCTTTCGTTCTCGCTGAGTAAAATTGACAGTAGCTCCCCCGATGGCTTCCTCTGTTTATTCTTCTTTGAATTATCTTCGCTAAGCAATTGCTACAGAAATAATGTCAGTGAAAAAGTTAACATCAACTTACAAAATACATGTTAATGCTTAAATATACATTCTTTGACTTAAAACTAAAATGCAAGTTTTATCACCAATAAGCAAGCTTATGACAAGATCTAAACATCTAGTGCTAATATTGATATCATTTGTTTTAAACACTTACTTCCCTGGTTTTAAAGAGGTTCTTCAGAACATCAAATATTTAGACATTACATGACTTAAGTCTTAACATGTCTGGCCTGTCTATAAAGACCACCGAAGAGACCAGAAAAAAGTGGTCTTTATACAGAGATGGTCTTCATATACAGGTAAACACAAGTGTAACTAGAGCTGTAGCCAGGATGGCTGACTAATACCCCCGCTTCCACCAAGTTATGTTTATTTGAGAGTTATACTTCAACGAAATTAAAATGTTGGTGCACAGGAGTTGTGCGCACATAACTCCATCAAAAAGGGTAGAAATACCAAATTAAAATGCTAGTGCACAACTACATAAGATACGAATCATTCATGCATTGTTTCAATAAAATCCACCTGTTAGTTAAAGTTAAAGAGGAGTTGTGAGGACAAGTATTTTGCACAAAGGGGCATAACTCCATCAAAAAGGGTCGAAATCCCAAATTAAAATGCCAGTGCAAAATCACATAAGATACTGATCATTCATGCAAAGTTTCAATGAATCCACCTGTTAATTAAGGATGAGTTTTCCAGACAAGTTATTGCGGACAACATCCAGACATCCAGACAGGACGATTCCATTATATCCCCCCCAACTTCGTTGCGGGGGTTTATTAGACTTCAAGGGACCTGCTTTTAGTGGTCTTTATGTACAGATGATCTCTTTATAGAGGTGGTAGCTAGAACAGGTTGCACTATACCTAGGAATTATAAGTTCAACTGCACACTCTCATTTTTCCTCTGTTCCCACTGATATATAACATCATATGCAAGTAATATACAATGGTTTAAATACTTTTTTTCAACTTTCTTTTTGATCTGTGCATTAAATGAAGATCAATCATCGTGAAGTGTTCTAGGTCACTATCTTTTAAGAAGGGCACCGCAAATGGTACATAATACGCCTGTATAATAAATCGAGATATTGAGAGAAAAACATGGTTTACCTAAATCAAGGGGCACTAACTCCCACAAGTGGATATTAAACTTGACCTAGCTTTTATGATAATTAACCCTTTCTTGAAATTTAAAGTAAATTAGTAAGTATATACTCAAGATATTGAGCGGAATCTGTGTGCCGCCTGTTGGACAGCCTGCCAAAGAGATTACACAATATGATGTGTCTTTCCGCAGGCTTATAAAAACATCAGTAACACACAAGTCAGATGTTCTTTTGATGCACTAACAAAACACATGCACATATAACACTATATGGTCAGTTATAAATGACACAGTATCTTGAGTGAAAATTCTATGAAGATTTTAAACATGTAGTTTGGAGTAGAAAAATGATTAATTATCAACATTTTCATGTGTGTTAATTGTGTTTGAATACATACATTTGAATTGAAAATGCTTTAAACACATGAATAAAACGTTGTTAACAACTGAACAGCTTAGACAAAGTCATCTCCGTAAACAAATTGAAAGATGAGAGTCAATGAAGTATATTCCAACACAATACATAACAAAAACATAGTAAATCATCTCATACCAAAAGACACAAAATCACAAATTCACATACTATTTCATATTTAGAATATTTTTGGATATTTATATTATACAATTTTAGTTTGGCAATATTGATATTTTCAAAAAATTCAATTTTCTAAGATTAAATTTCATTCATATCTCTAAGTTGTCAGCTTACCTTTAATACAATGTTTGGTGTCTTTTTAACCGCTTTGTTCCAAATTTCACTTATAACTCTACTGTGATGCCTTACCTTTAACAGAATATTTGGCGTCTTTTTAGCCTCCGCTTCGTTCTTGTCTAGATCCACGCTTGTGTTATCGTCGTCTTTGGTAGAATCTGTGGTATTAGCTTCACTGTTAGCCCTCAGCAGACGTAACAAGCTATCATTGTCTTCTTTAGAAGCACCTTCATTCTCCTCATCCTGACTCAACAGTTGTTTTAATATAATGTTATTTGATGACTTTCGCTCCCGTGGATCTTTCGCCACTGGTTCATTGTCGTCACCTTGAGTGGTGCTCTGAGGTCTGTCGGGTGGACTTTGGCCCGGGCCAGGTTGTGGACTCTGATTAACACTGTCCGTCGGAGATTTCACCATGGAAGGATTCTCTCCACTACTTTTACAATCTCGTATCCCTGATGCATTACTGTCCACCGAAGAACTTCGACTCAGTAAGTCAAAATCTGACGTTGTTGACGTTTGAGTCAACAACTGGCACAATTTACCCGGTCTGGGATTAGACGTTCTCCTTTCTGAAACCATCTGACTGCTTTCTGATGATGAAGGAAAGGTAAATTCTCCACCTAATCTCGGAGACACCCCCCCTAGAATATTAGACTGATGTGTGTCCATACATTGTAAGGCTTGCAGGGGGTTACTTTGAGAAGTGTGGCTGGCCATACTAGAGCTTGACTGCATTCTGCCCCACGACTGGTTTTGATTTAGATTACCTGTTAAAAGATCAAATATCTATAGATGAACTTTTTTTATAGTTCATTTAAGTAAAGGGGACTAATATAAACACTAGAAAACAAGGATGAATGACACACTAAGGCTACTCACAAACCTCATTACAAACTATTTAGTTCCTTGACACTGCAAGTGGAGGTCGTCTTGTTTTAGTTATCTAAAGACGGTGAAAAACATGTGTGCAGACGTCATTGTACTTGGGCAGTTGTGTGTTACATGTTGTTCAAAAATACTTATAAAAGTTTCCTTCCTTTAATATCCTAAAAAGCCTCGAAAAAAACTGATATCATAGAATAAAACTGAATAAGTGATACAGAATTTCTGTCAGGTTTTATTGGTATTCTACAATTTTGCAAATTTTTAAAACAATTTTTACGGGAATTAATTCATCCTAATTTAACAGTATCGGTAAGTATGGAGTAAACATTGCTTTACCTGTTAAACTTGTCTGTAAACTAGAGGACACAGGTGGAGTCCTCTGTAGGGGGTAGGCTACACCCATATTGACACCAGCTCCTGGAGACATACGATTTTGTCCCACAACTGACCCAGCACTTCCTGGACTACGTTGGTTGGGAAAATTCATTAGCCCTCCTAATCCACGGGGATTTGGTATGTGAAAATTGTTTTTTGGCCCTGTACTTGAAAACCTAGGACTCTGTTGTCCACCGCTTTCAAAAGAATTAGTCCTTTGAAAATTCATCTGTTGTAGATGTTGCCGCTTTTCTGCCATATTTGAAAGTTGCTGCTGCTGTTGTGCTTGTTGATGCTGCTGCATCATGAGTTGTCTCTGCTGATGTTGTTGTTGTTGTTGTTGTTGTTGTTGTAATGCAGCAGCAGTCTTCATTTGTCCCATGTTGCTAAATGAATTTATGTTAGCAGAAGAACTTGAAGTGATACTTGCTGCTAAACTAAAATTTCCATTACTTCCACCTCCAACCGAATTCAAACCACCTTGAGCACTGTCTGTGTTAAATGAATCCCAACTATTAGAGGAAGCAAAGAGGTCCATATCAAGTGAATCATCTGGTGGCCCCATTAATCCTTGGGGGCTCACTGTAGGGCCCATAAACTGTTGCTGGTTAAGAGTTCCCAGCATCATGGATAACGAATTATTTTGAAGTCCAGAAATATTCTGATTTCTTTGTCCACTCACTAAAGGAGAATTGCCAATGATAGATTTCATTAAGCTTGATGAAGCTGAACCTTTAAGTTCATTGTCCGAGTCACATTCTCGTATGATAGAATGAGTTGACATAACAAAGTCATTTTCACCATTGTTTCTATTTGAGAACAGTTGACTCTTAGTTTGCACAAATACATAGCGATTGTCTTGAAGTTTAAAACGATATACACTACTTGTGTTAGTTCCAGATTTTAAAACTGAAATGTTGAAAAATACAAAATATGATTATTTCTCAGTATGAACAAACTCAGTATGAACAAACAAGTATTTTCTCTATTGTTCCCAACCTATCCCTTGTCAAATCACAATACTGGACGTATACATCACACATAAGTTGTATATCACACAAGTTTTTCACAATATCCTTGACTGTACATGTATTTGTTATAAATTTATCATAAGGTACATGCATATATAGATTGACAGGAGGCGTACCTGATAATGCTTTTAACACTTAGTTAATTTTTCACAGTTTTGATAATGTTAAAACACTGTAGGAGAGGCATAAGAGTTTTATGTAAGAACTTCAAAGAAAAACGTATTCATCTTTGTAATTTATCCACAAAAAATGTTTTAAATTGATCTTGACCATGATTAATAGATATATCTACTATAAATAGTGATGTTAACAGAAATGACAACCATTGTTATACAGGAATAAAGAATGAATTATATCCAAATAGATAAAAGTTAATTATGGATTGCATCACAATAGTACAAATGAAAGGGGCACAACTCCTGTATTTAGTGTGGAAACAATTATAACATCTTGCCCAATTTCAGCTTGCTTTGAATCATACCTCAAATGCACGACACATTTAAAAGCATTCATTATACTAGAAATATACAAAGCAGCAGCATTTCAGTTTGTTTCTCTTACAAATTAACAGGAATGTCAAGCATTGTCTACAATGGTGCGGTAGCTCAGTGGTATGAGCGTTTGCTTTGTGTTCCGTTAGGCACTGAGTCGTTCCCTGGATGCGTCAAATCTAAGACAATCTTCTCACTCACAGCTAAGCTTTAGCATTTTCGGGGTAGGAGAAAAACAGTTTAGCTTGCTGTCAGGATAATGCGACTGCATGAAATATCATGTCAATGTGTCCAAGGCATACTATTTCAGTGAGACAGCACTATAAAGTTGCCACCAGAGCCCACTATCACAAGCAGACACCATCTTGATATGACCTTAGCATAACTTGAAAGGCACATTAAACCCCAATAAAACAAACATTTTCTACACACATTTAATATTTGTCATGCTTGCTTCTACATCAGCATGGAGGCACAATTCATGAATATTCCAGTGGAGAATACGTAGAAATTCTTACACATCAATTGCCAACATGCACTTGAGGTATGATTATATGGATAGGTCAGAATTGGCTGATTTTTAGGTTTTTTGTATAGAATTCTATGTTGAACTTCCAGGACAACATGATTTTTTTGTACGTGTTTTCTATAGAAATCTGTTGAACTTTTGGGAAAACATGATTTTTTTAATGTGTTCTCTATAGAAATCTCTGTTGAACTTTCAGAAAAACATGATTTTTGTACCTACGTGTTTTCTAGATAAGTCTATGTTGAACTTTCAGGAAAACATAATTTTTTAAATTCTTTTCTATATAAAATTGAAGTAGAGGAGAACATGATTTTACGTGTTTTCTATAGAAGTTCTCTCTCTCTCTTTCTCTCGGCTTACCGCTTGGAATTGCTTAGTAGGGGAAGGACTGGTTGGCTCGGTGTCAGGATAATATGACCGAGTGAAGTATCATGTCAATGTGTCTACAGCGTGATATTTCAGTTACAAGTAGACACCGTAAAGATATGAGGTGAAGGGTCGTTAAGGAGGCATTAAAACGTTGATATTGGATGTTTATGAACATTTCAAAAAAACGTTCCACTATATCAGTAGATTTAAGAAAACTAAGTAACAAAAACTTTTTTTTTTTTTTAAGTCTATGTTGAACTTTCAGGAAAACATGATTTTTTAAAAGTGTTTTCTATATAAAATTGAGGTAGAAGAGAACATGATTTTACACGATTTTATAGAAGTCTATGTTGAACTTTCATGAAAACACGTTTTTTTTTTAAGTGTTATCTTTATAAGTTATTGTTGAACTTTTGGGAAAACATGATTTTTTTAACATGTTTTCTATGTTAGTCTATTATGAACTTTCAGGACATGGTTTTTTTGATTTCTTTATAAATCCATGTTGACTCTTCAGGAGAACATGATTTTTATTTTATGATTTCTTTATAAGTCAATGTTAAGCTTTATTCCAAATATTAAGCCCCATAGTTGATCAAAGGTAAGAAGTGACAATATTCCAAAGACAACCACTTAAGACTGTTAAGTACCAATGTGCCATCTTCCTTAGAAATTTCACTATTATTTTTATACCTTTATTGCCTCCAATAATATGAAGAGTCCAAACAGAGAAGAAAAAAAACATAAATCAAAATTATTCGTAATATATAACAGTATACCATCACCCCTCACAAAAAAGTTTTGTATTTTCATTGCTCACAACCTCGCATAAACATAGACCATTGATGTCGAGACTCAACTTATATATACATGATCTTATATTCACACATGCGCAGAAACTGTATACAGCCTTTCATTCATGTTATCGCATATAAAAATAACTAGACAATCAGGCATATTCACTAATGCAATCATATTTATATTCTCGCACATATTCGTATTGTTGCAGTCACATATTTCACAGCCGTTTATTTACTGATTCACAATATACATAACCTTACATTCAAACATTCTAATATAAACATGGGTAATAGTGTTCGGATAAATGCCACATTCTAAAACTAGTATTGAATCTTGTATTCTAACCATGTCTTATATAATACCTTCTTGGATATGTTTCAAAGGAGTCTGGACATCATTTGAGTGGCAGAAGTCTTGTAGGTTCTGTCCAATGAAGTTAGGGCAACTGAAGTGTCCAGGAGCTATACCACTGTAATAACAAAACACAGTAAAGTGTTTAACAATCAAGAACTTAGATAAGAACCATGTAATTACAATTATTAATGAAAAGTGCACATGGTTGAGATTGTTATAGTACTATTTTATTCCCAGACCCATTTATATATTTTACACACTGTCTTACCATTGTTTGTCTACTTTTGGTACAGTTAGTTAGACATTTTACACCTCATTAATCTACTTTGAGTACAGAACATTGGATAGTACACACTGTCTTAAAATTGTTTGTCAACAAGCAAGTTGGTTCAGTGGTGCTGGTAGACAGGTGCTAGAGTCCTTGGTAGTGGGATTGAATCCTAAAACCTAAGACGTTAAAATTAGGCAATCTTCTCACTCCCTGCAAAGCGCCAGCATTACTGGGTAGGAGGAGGACTGGTTGGTCCGATGTCAGGATAATGTGACAGATTGAAGTATAATGTATAGCTACGTTATGTAATTAAGAAATAATACACTGTCTTTCATTATTTGTGTACCATTGGTACAGTTAGTAAGACATTTTACACCTCATTTATCTACTTTGAGTACAGGTCATTAGATAGTACACACTGTCTTAACATTGTTTGTCTATTTTTAGTACAGGTCATTAGATAGTACACACTGTCTTAACATTGTTTGTCTATTTTTAGTACAGGTCATTAGATAGTACACA